>JASEVX010000002.1:19888975-19973202 GCA_031761405.1 Serripes groenlandicus
TCCCACATGCAACAAATCTGCAGCAGACGACCTTGAAAACATTTACTACACAATATGGAACGTTTATTTAATACAGTTGAAAACATTTTTGCAAAGAAATAAATTGTTCAATATAAGCAATTTTTTCTTTTGCCAGAACGTTTTCAAATGCCGCCTGATGCAGCGTCGTCAGAAAAGCGTCTGCAGGTGGGAACATGTTAAAACAGAATAAAATGAAGAATATCATATCATCATATAATACAAAACTTAAAACAAAATATGGATTTCAAGCTCAAATTCCTTTGTTTTTAATCAATCGTTACATTCTTTCTGATTCATTTTATGCATGCTCATCGTATATGCGTATCATTATGGTCGTCAAGGGAGATAATTGTTGCAGTTTTGGGGAGAATGCATTATACCTTCACATGTATGTAAATATACTTTTCCTCTGCGAAATTAAAACTTAAATCCTCTACTCTATCAAAATTTGTTATCTTAAGTCTCTCTCCAAATCCAACACATCTGCAGTAGACGACTTTGAAATTGTTTAGGCAAAAATTGTCAAAAGTCGCTACAAATGAAAGTCAAGAAATTGAATAGACAATCTGTCAAAAAAGAAATGTTCCTCTTATCACAATAGTTTCGAAGGTCGTCTGTTGCAAATGTGTCCAAAGGTATTTGGTTCAAATATTTCTAAATCTATTCCAATGAACTGTTTTTAGCTCGATTTTTTCGAAGAAAAGGCTAGCTATACTACTCGCCTCGGCGTCGGCGTCGGCGTCGGCGTTGGTGTCACACCTTGGTTAAGTTTTTTATCCAAATCACTTCTTTGTCAAAACTATTACAGATATTGCTTTGAAACTTACAATACTTATTCACCATCTTTACTTCAATCACTAGACAAGAGAACATAACTATGTCAAGGTTTTTGTAAGAATTCTGGCCCTTTTTCGACTTAGAATTTTGATTAAGTGTTTTGTACCAATTCACTTTTTTTCAAAACCATTACAGATATTGCTTTGAAACTTACAACACTTTTTCACCATCAGTACTTCCAGCAGCAGACAATAGTACATAACTCTGTCCATGTTTTAATAAGAGTTATCGGCCTTTTTCGACTTAGATATTAGGTTAAGAATTTCGTACCACCCCACTTTCTTTCAAAACCATTAGAGATATATATAGCTTATACACTTACAATACTTATTTACCATCATTACCTCCATCAACAGACAAGAGTACATAACTCTGTCAAGTTCTTTTAAGAATTATGGTCCTTTTTCGATTTAGAATTGTGGTTAAATTATTCATACCAAATCAAACTTTTTTCAAAACAATTAGAGATATAGCTCAAAAACTCTTTTTACTATCCACCAACAGCAAAGAGTGCATACTTCCGTAAAGGTTTTTGTAAGATTTATGACCCTTTTTCGACTTATAAAGTACTTTGCTTATAAATAATATGATAAAGTCCTTCATTATGTTTTCTGTACCAAAAGTTTTGTTTTATTGGCAAGCACTAAAAAGTCGAGCGCGCTGTCCTCCGGCAGCTCTTGTTTTGTCAGATGTTAAGGTAACGTATACATCCATGGTCTTTTATATCTTGTTTTGTCAGATGTTAAGGTAACGTATACATCCATGTTCTTTTATATCTTGTTTTGTCAGATGTTGAGGTAACGTATACATCCATGTTATTTTATATCTTGTTTTGTCAGATGTTAAGGTAACGTATACATCCATGTTCTTTTATATCTTGTTTTCGTATAACTATATTTTCAGGGCATACTACGCAATTAGCCAAAACCCTTAAAACTATTCGAATACAAACTATCTTTATCTGAATCAAATAGATTATATGCTAAAATCCTTGTAAACAATTCCGAATATCCTATCCAAAGTAAATTAAGTTATTAGCCAAAGTGCTTTTTAAAATTAATTGAATTAACTACATTTTCATGGTATTCTAGATAAATCCTTTTAGTACTTATTATAGACCAATATACGCGTAAAAACGTTTAACTAGGTTATAAGCCAAAATTAGTGTTAATAATATTTGATCAGACTACGATTCCAGTGTTTATTATGTTTTCGGTCTATATCCTCGTTAACACTATTCACATAAACTATATGTTTAATTGGAATACACTATGCTTCAGTGTTTATTACATAACATTATAAGCTAACTTATTTGCTAATTTTATTCGAATAAACTATGTTTTCATGGTAGAGTTAGGTGTTAACCTTGTTATTGCAGAGGCCCATAGGTTGCCTCTTTAAATAAATAAATAATCTAACATAACACTATTCGAATAAACTATGGTATAATTAGGTGATAAGCGATTAACCTTGTTAAAACTTTTCGAATAAACTATGTTTTCAGGGTATAATTAGGTGATTTAACTTGTTAACACTATTCGAATAAACTATGTTTTCAGGTTATAATTAGGTGATAAGCGATTGAGCTTGTTAAAACTTTTCGAATGAACTATGTTTTCAGGTTATAATTAGGTAATAAGCGATTAACCTTGTTAACACTATTCGAATACACTATGTGTTCAGGGTATAATTAATACATACATACATATAAACAAAAGAGAACAAAAATAAGCAAGGAATGGAACACTTATTTAAAGGGGGTAGTTCATGTAAATGCATTTTCATTGGGTATAAAAACATCACAAAGGAATAAAGAGTACTATTAGGATAAGTTAGGTACAGTTGAAAACGATAAACAATTCATTTACAGTAGTTTATGCAATCAGAGTGTTCAATATTTGTTTTCTTATGGTCATCGATTCATTTATAATTGTGTGGTATTTGTACCAGTCATTATATCAAAAAATATCGGTGAGGGCCATGCAATATTACCAAAGCATTTTTTACGTAAAATGTTATACTGAGGGCAACATAAAAAAAAATGAAATTCTGACTCGACGACTTTCATGTTACATAGTTTACAAAGACGATCATTTCTATCTATACCGTTTCTCCTACCAGTTTCAATTTCGAGAGAATGGGAGCTCAATCTAATTCTGCTTAACTTTCTGAGATTATCATTTGGAATCTTTTGGAGATATTCTTCAAAACAATATTCAGTTTTTGAATTTACAAAAATATGACAATTTAGAAGTGTTAGTAATATAACTAGACCAATCTTGTTTAAACTGATCTCTCAGTCTGCTTTTTAAAGCATTGCATGGGGTGTGTTGACATAAGCATTAACACTATTCGAATAAAATATGTTTTCATGGTATAACTAAGTGATAAGCGATTAACCTTGTTAACACTATTCAAATAAAATGTTTTCAGGACACTCAGCTGTCTCACAGTTGGTAGTTCCTAATGAAAGAGTTACCTACCTTGCGTATGATAAAATATATGAATACGATCGCCCAGTTATGCACACGTAAGTTAATTCAAACCTCAACTTGTGAATACCATCTTTCCTGACTTAGCAACCAGCGAAGATACATATCTGCATGCGCATCTGCGCTGTCGGATCGGGGTCTTCGTCGTTCGCTATTAAATTCAGAAAAGTACTTTGAGTCTGTTAGACTACACTTTTATCGGATCTGTATTAGACTGGCCAATTGAACTAGTTGTTCAGACGCTGGCCTCTTAAAATAATCTTCACCTGTCAGATGCACATACGTGACTAAGTTCACAATATCAAAGGGGCATATATAAGCTAAAACGCGAAATAGTATATGGTGTCTACAATTACACTACATTACACCAGATATTGCAATTTACGCTTTAATATTAACAGAATTTACCTCATGTTAACAATATGTACTGTCACACTGGAAGCCATGCCATATTTATATAGCATTTTTGAGTGTCAAAAACCTTTGTGTCATCCTTTGATATGAATATGGAATTATTCCTCAAATTTAATAGGACATACTACAATAAAGACATACAGTGGTGGCTCTGTGACTGTTCGAAACAACAGGCTCTCAAGAGTAAGACATAATACTACAAAGACATACAGTGGTGGCACTGGGACTGTTCGGAACAACAGGCTCACCAGAATAAGACATAGTACCAGAAAGACAGACAATGGTGGCTCTGTGACTGTTCGAAACACAGAATAGGACATAATTCCATATAGACATACAGTGGTGGCTCTGTGACTGTTCGAAACAACAAGCTCACAAGAGTAGGACATAATACTATGAAGACATACAGTGGTGGCGCTGGGACTGTTCGGAACAACAGGCTCACCAGAATAAGACATAGTACCATAAAGACAGACAATGGTGGCTCTGTGACTGTTCGAAACAACAGAATAGGACATAATACCATATAGACAGACAATGGTGGATCTGTGACTGTTCGGAACAACAGGCTCACCAAAGTCTTCACCGTACGCGATTCAATAACCTCCCTTATCGCTAGTCGTGGGTAATCTTGAGTTACCTGCCCTACCATTGTATTTAAGGTCCAAGCATGCAACAGATATGGCGGCGCTATCATGACATCTAGGGCAAGCAAACCTGTATTTGTCGACCAATCCATTTAAACCTTAAAGTTTGCCCTATTATGTTGATTTCAAATAACAAGATTAATTGGTCGACCGTAGTGTTTACTAAATTCAATTGAACCTACATTGTATTACTTAAGTATGTAGGGTACCAGGTATATTCCAGGCGTACTTATCTACTATAAAACGCCGGGTACTAGATTACACTGAAAGTCGCCTTTGTTGGTTCATACCATACGTGCTCTTTTCTAATGTACATCGGGTACACTTCCATTACGTTTGCTTTACTGCAGATTTGATACCCCTTTCACCATGGAGCCCGGTAACGAGTTGGAGCTCATATGTAACTTTAACAGCATGAGTAGGAATAAAACAACCTGGTTTGGCAGTGCAACCGACGATGAGATGTGCTTCGCGTTCATTTTCTTCTTTCCCGCGCAGAATCTGCTGGCTCGTAGTAAGTATTCTTGATAATTGATTAATTGGGGTTAAACACCGTTTTCAACAATTTTTCCGTCATATAAAGGCGGCCAGTTCCCCTACTCATATGTTTCCTGTTTTTCTCACACCAGTACCCCACACAACATACTCTCCAAGCAACTGGCTACTTTTCCACATAGACAGTAGACGAATGACGCTTGTCACAGTGACTTTTGTCAAAGTCGGAAAGAATGTTGGCCGAGCTGGGGTTCGAACTCACAACCCCTTGATTGACAACCCGGGTTGCTTCCTACTGAGCTACCGGGGCTCTTGATACAAAAGGTTAATAGTATTATATAGTGTGTTGGTATGGTGTTAAACGCCACTTTCAGAGATATATCAGTTATATCACGGTATTTCTGGGTTGGTTACCAGTACTACTCGTGCGTTTATCCTGACACCAGCCAGTCAGACCAACAGCTAACCCCACCACCTTAGCACCATCTAGGAAAATCCATTTTTACCATTTTTAAATAATTTGGTTTGACCCTGCCCGTGATCGAATCCGCGACTTCCCGACCCAGGGCTGACGTTAGTATATTTTTGTTTCGTCTTACCCGTTGACAGGCTGATAACAGGGTAGTCTAAAGTCACCATACTATTATCACGACAGACATACACCAGTAATTGCGGTATCCTTTGGCCAAGGTGTAATGGGTATAAGATTATAAAGACAATCTTTTGTGGACCAATTCGGTTTATTCTTTCAACCTCCGAAAGTAGTTTTTTTCATTAATATGAAAAAGGCAAAGCCTCATCACGAGTACAGCGTCTATAATGGGTCTAAGCTGTAGGTATGTGACTACCACGATAAAGGAATCTGTTTCAAGCTGTTGGAACTGAGACCGTTGTTGTACAATACTCCTTCTTTATGTTTTGGTGCAAAGTCAAATCTTAAACAATCTTAACATTCAATTCATCACATGAACATACACATATTCAATACAGAAAGTTAAAAAATAACAATAGTGAAAACAAGTTGTTCCTTCAATTAGGCTTAGTGACATAGTTTCTGGGTTAAAAGCAATTTTCTGAACATCCATTCTGCCAAAGTTTCAAAATGCTAACATTAAAAGAACAGCTGTCAAGATTGTCCTTCAATTTGTTGGAGTAACCTAGTTTATGACCAAATATATTTAAACTTAGCCTAGATATCATCAAAACAGTTATTCTGAAAACATTTCAACATGATTAAGTTTAAAATAAGGCATCAAGAGTGTTTTCAATATTTTCCTTCAAATTGACATTGAAACCTAGTTTTTCACCTCGAAGGACCCAGTCTATAACTTAGCCAAGATTTGATGGAGATGATTTTCTGATAAACCTTCATTCATATTGGATGTTGTAAATGTTGCCTGTAGATTGTTCACAGGGAAATTGTTGATGGCGTGTGACCGAAGGACATCAGAAAAAACGTGATCAGAAAAAACATGAACTGTGCAATCAAAGAACAGGACTTTCTTTATATACTACATTTAATAAGATAAAACAAGCTTGCTATGATTTTGATAAACTTATCCATTAATAAACACTACCTTGTATGAATCCATTAGTATTATATGTAATCAGCTGTTGTTGCTCTCCTGTCTCATAAGAGCTGTAATGGTTTCTCTCAATATATTCCCTTGTTTGATGTTGATGCAGGAAGTTATATTATCCCACAGTCAAAGATGCATTCAATTTTCATTGTTTTGACAGGCACCAATGACCAAAGGGTATATCACTAACTGCCTATATGCACTTCTTATCGCCATAACAGCTGTGATTCCATGATTGTACAGGTTGCTCTCAATCCATTTACTTTTTTGATGTGTATGCAGGAAAGAATATTACCCCACAGTCAAAGATGCATGATATTTTCATTGTATAGACAGGTACCAATGACCAAGGGGTATATCACTAACTGCTTATAGGCATTTCCTCTCCAGTAATCGCATAATAACTGTTAGTCCATGATTGTATGGGATGTTCTAAATCCATTCTGTTTTAAAATAAAGCTTGATGCAGAATATCCTTGACTGTTGCTTTAATACATGACATCAGACAATAACTGCAAATAAAAGTGTCTTTATAAAAAATAAAATGATAAATTAAAGAATGGGATAACAAACACTATTTATACCTTTTTCTACTTTTTCCTTTTAAATAGCTTAATATTTAAAAAAAAAGAATTGAAAACAATATAAATGTATATTAGTTATGTCAGAAAGCCAATCCTTGGCTCTGCAAACAGTTTTCCAGTTTTGATTTAGACCAGTTTGTACCTCCATGCAGTCTTATCTAGATTATTTCTATAAACCAACAAGAGAAAGTTGATGCAAGGCATCAATGTCGCCGGAAAAGACTGCATTGATTTATTTTTTAACACACATGTAGTCTTGACTTTCATTAGTCTAAACATACACATAATGTTTTCATAAGGATTAATTCCAGGATTTTTGAAATTCCACATAGATCTACAAATTTCAGGATTTCTTTTGGTCAGGATTTTGGATGTTTTGTATTTGTCAAAAAAAAAAAAAAATTAATACATTTTGGGATTTAAATCTACATGCAATAAAAAGCTATTAAACCCTTTCCATGTCTGAAGCAACAATGAAAACCTTTAATCGCTTAAAACATTGAGAAAACGGTTAAATTGCTGAAGACATGAACTTCCTCCTTTTTAATACTAATTATTTCACAAGTAGACCACACTTGTAACAATATAACAGCTAAATTGTTTATCTAAATCGTTGATGCATACAATATATGTGGCAAGTATGGAATTAATTGGGTGCGAAAGAGCAGATTTTCTTTATTTCTAAATCTATTGTTTATCAGAGTTTGTTCTTCTCTTAATTTGTTTCAACATTTAATATCACATATATTTAATCATTTAAGTGTGTAATATTAGCTATCTATCTGTAATAAGGTGTTTGAGCATTCTTTCGAAATGTTTACCCTCGTGTCAGGCTTCATCGAGTCGTAGTGTCAGACATCGAAGAAAGTGAATAAAAAATCAGGCAAAGCTTTAGTGCATGTTTTATTCCACTGCATTCGAGAGAGAAAAGCATTTCTATATTATCTTTCTTTCTCCTACATTCGACCCATGCATTCGTTTCGTGACGTTTAAGAAAAATCAATTTGTCGTGCGACATTTTTTGTCTGCATAACCTAGTCACTTTTCTAAGTTTACATTTTACTTCCGGTTACTTCGCTTTGTTTACATTTTGGCAATATGAAACTAGGTCACAAACTGAGAAAAAGGCGTTTCGACGTTCACGACCGATAAACAGGCTTATATTTGAGACATATTTTCACAATTTTTTTCTTATTTTTGTTTCTGTTACCAGTTTATGTTCATGGGAAACTATACAAGTGTGTGTGTGTCATTGTGCATATTCAGCCCATCGAATGAGAGTATGAGTGTAAGCGACGCAGGTTTTTGTTGTAAAATGTATCGCGTGCAAATCCAGCTTTTCATTGGTTATCGCACACACAGTAAGTACAGTAGTATATAGTAGCGTGTGCAAAATTTACAAATCTATGCGGGCGGTACTCGGTAGTGACGTAATCAACAGTTCTAGGTTAGAAACAGTTCATATTTTAGATATACACGAGTTAACATTATCAAATGAATTCTTCACAAATCAAGACATATTTTTGAACATGAAAATAACATTCAGTAAGTTAACATTACTATTGAAAGTAGAATTTGACGTGATTTTTATTTCAATATATCTCAATATTGACATATAGCAGTTGGTTGCAAGTCTAGCAGGGACCACATTTGTCTTCGTAAATAAGACAAAAACACTTAAATGCAAGTCAACAAAATGAAACTAAAAATACCTAAAACATCGAAATGTTTATTCCATTTTAGATGTGTCATTACTTAGTGTTTTTAAACAAACACAATTGTAATATGTTCAAAACATCTTAATGTGTTTCTTTCCAATAATTATCCCTCCTCCCATGTGATTTCCGAAAAGCTATTAAAAATAGAAGTCGCGGGCTTCTGCCCGGCGACTAATAATTTTAAACTTATCTTTTTACATCAATTGCGAAACAAGCTTTACACTTATTTTAATCACGCTCCATGTCCTGGAGATACAACCAGTTCTCGCTCCATTTGTGCGGAAAATCCCAATCTTCACTGAATTTGATTCAGTAGATATTTTGGGCATTTTTTTAGAATTTGGTAGATTTTGAGGATTCCGGTGTATTCTGGTATTTTATACATTTTTCATTTGGTTATATTTTGGCAAAGTTGCTTCTATAATCTTTTTGAAAATGGGCCAATTCCCCACTTGTGTTCAGAAAAAATAGCCATTGAGGGGTTCATACAGATACTGTTGACAATCAAAGATAAATCAACATTTTAATTAACATGATTATTATAATTACTGATGATACAGAAGAATTATATCTATATAAAAAAAATATTTCTGTTAAATGTAATACATCAGAAGGTATGAAACTTACATTTTTGTTTATCTTATGAAGATGACATTTGATCTTACAGATATTATTTTTGAAAGATCAAATTGTTGACAATGTGCAATATTATACTTCTCTCAATGCTTTCGAATTAAATCAATTGTGCATTTTCCAATTCTTAAGATTTAACTGTTTTGCAAGATGTTTTTATACAGTTACTTGAATGATGTTTAGCTGCAGGGTGGATTCTTTTAAAGCATCGCAGTTTTCCTGGCATGCAATGTGCCTTGTTAAGAATTTGTTCCGAATACACAACACAAGGCATGCCCATATAAATCCGTCTCGGCCATGGATATGTCTCCAGTCAAGTCTTTTTAGAAAACTTGTTCAAACTTCCTTTTTTGGACACCCAATATGTCTCTTGAATTCACTGGGGACGTTTCTTCTTCGGTTCTTTTAGTCTAAAAAGCTGTTAGTTTTAACTGATTAGCTATTGGTCTTAAATATTCCGTCCACATTGAAAATGTGTTTCACCACTAAAAAATGAAGTGAATGCAATGCAGCAGAAACGTAAGATATTACGTCATAAAATGTGTAAACAATCTTCACTCGAGAACTCCGAAGAACACTTCTAAAAATAGATTTACATTCTTATGTGCTATTTTAGTGATATTTATGCATAGGGTCATATTTATTTCTTACATCATACAGGAGCAGTCCCTGTGATTCAACTCCGTTTTGATATATTTGTGCAGAGACATAATTAAATACATGTCTCTGATTTGGGTCACAGGGTATATGTGTATATAACCAATTTTTGCATCGATCTGTGATAGTCCGAATGAATTTTTGTCAGAAGGACTGACGACTGTAGCAGGTCTGCGAAGCATTGAGAGTGAAACAAATTTACCACGAAGAGCATCTTAGATCAGACAGTGAAACGAAAATCCCATAGCAGGAACATCCGTCAATTAATGCAATATGTTATATCTTTACCTACAAAAAAACTAAAATTGTCTGTGTTAATATATATGTTACGAAAACGAGAGAGATAAACATTCCCACCTAAAGCAAAGCAAAAAAAACTCGCAGCCGATAGATTCTGGTTGTCGGTTGTCAGCCTTTACTGTAAACAAAAATGTTGTTGTCGTTATCTCGGAAACCAACTGGATTTGGAAGGATGTGACGTCGGCCGGATGTGGATAAATGTCGGTCATGGTTCTCTGCTTCGTTCTATGTAATTTTACTGGGATTTCACGAGCTGGGCCATCGCAAAATCGCATCCAAATTTATTCCATACTAAATTTCTCCTAATTAAGGTTAAACCTCAAAACGTGCAGAGCACGTTTCTTACTCCGCAAGAAACGAGCTGTGCTCGTTATTAATATATTTAAGTCAAAATATCAAGTTGAATTGGTCCCCTGAAGAGTTTACGGAAATCAATTTTATATTTACTAATTTACCGTAAATGCAATATCTGGTTGACATGTTGGTTCCTTCCAGACGTAATAATTGATTATAATACACCGGGTACCAGATTAAACCACCAGGACCATTTCTCTGATGACACACGGTGATCTGCTTCTGCATCAAATTTAAAGTTGATTCCTACGAGCAGCCGTGCGTCACCGGTACTCCAGTCGCTAGCGACGCGGGCTGTCCAGAGGCTGTGAGATCGAACCTCAGCTCGGCCAACAGTATTTGACAGATGTGTATGCGACATGCGTCATTCCCCCTTAATCAATGCGCCAACAGTCTATTTGGAAAAGTAGCCAGTTACTTAGAAAAACAACTTTGTGCAGTACTTGTATGATAAAGTATGAGAATGTCTGGAAAAGGTATGTGAACTGGCCGCTGCGATTGACAGATAATTTGTCGAAAAACGCTTTAAACCCCAATCAATCAATCAATCAATCGATTGATTAAGATAGTAATATTTAATTATTGTTATTGTTATAGATGTATATATATATACATTCGTTAGATAAGCACATGCTATATATATATAATAATCTAAGTTTTTTTGTCCGTATATATCTAAGATAAGGTTGATTTACTTGGAATAACAGCCTAGTCTGATCACAGTCTTTCGTTTTAATTAGTTTAAACTTATTTATTTTACATCGATTGCCAAACAACCTTTCAGCTTATTGTAATCATGCTCGATGTCTGCTTACCCAGTACTCGTGCCGTTTGTGTGGAAAAATCCCAAAATCAGAACCCGCTCATCACGACGCTCTACCCCTGTACCATCGATTGAAGTATTAATTTGCTGTAATAGTTCTCTTTGATATAATAACATCGTGAATAGCATAAATACCAGATTATGTATCATATTGAATATTCAGTGGCTGTAAGATTTCCTTGTTTTGATTACAGCATGCGTATCTACTGGAATATTTAGCGGCTGTAATGATCTCGAAAAACAGCCAGTTGTCAACGGGTGTAATTTCAAGACGTTCTTTGATTTCAAGTAAGTAGTATGTGACTCACATCTAGCGGGGTTATTCTTGTTTATCTGCAACGCCTCACCATCAGCATGTGAGCCGAATTACAAGAAACCCAACATTGTGGACTTTGCGTAAAGTATGGACTCGGATCGGCTTAAGCATGTCGTGCAGCGATGTATCATTAAGATCCACTATTTTAATGATATTTCGCTTTGACATCATTTAAAGGTATATATGTGTATATTGGCATAAAGAATGTGGGGCTACCCGTCCAGTTGTTTTTCAGATGAGCTGCATCAGGCAAAGAAGGGTCTTGCAGTTCTTTTGTTTTGATACAGTCAAAAGGGGTATGGGAGTTTAACCATAGCGGGCTACACATCTAGTCTGGTATTTGTGTGTAACCAAAACAGGCTACACTTCTAGTCTAGAATGAGAGTGTAACCAAAGCAGACTTAAACTCTAGTCTAGTATGGGATAGTAACCATAGCGGACTACACTTTAAGTCTGGTATGGGAGTGTAAACAAAGCAGGCTACACTTATAGTCTGGTATAGGAGTGAAAGCAAAGCAGGCTACATTTATAGTCTGGTATAGGATTGAAAGCAAAGCAGGCTACATTTATAGTCTGGTATAGGATTGAAAGCAAAGCAGGCTACATTTATAGTCTGGTATGGGATTGAAAGCAAAGCAGGCTACATTTATAGTCTGGTATGGGATTGAAAGCAAAGCAGGCTACATTTATAGTCTGGTATGGGATTGAAAGCAAAGCAGGCTACACTTATAGTCCGGTAAGGGAGTGTTACCAAGGCGGGCTACATTTCTAGTCTAGTATGGGAGTGTAACCAAGTCGCGCTACACTTCTAGTCTGGTATGGGAGTTAAGTCATAGAGGACCACACTTCTAGTCTGGTATTGGAGTGTTACCAAAGTCAAAGTAGGCTACACTTCTAGTCTGGTTTGAGGGTGTAACCAAAACGGGCTACACTTCTAGTATTGTATGGGAGGTTAACCAAAGCAGGCTGCTCTTCTAGTCTGGTATGATACTGTTATCAAGGCGGAATACCTTTCAAGTCTCGTATGATACTGTAACCAGAGCGGGCTACCTTTCTAGTCTGGTATGGGAGTGTAACTAACGCGGGATAAATTTCTAGTCTCGTAAGGTAGTTTAACTTAAGCGTGTAAACACTTCTTTTCAGGTATGAAAGTGTAGCCAAAACGGGCTACACTTCTATTCTTGTATGGGAGTGTTACCAAATCAGGCTATACTTCTAGTCTGGTAAGGGATTGTAACCAAAGCGGGACAGATTTCTAGTCTTGTATGAGAGTGTAACAAAAGTGGTCTACACTTCTAGTCTGGTATGGTATGGGAGTATTACCAAAGCGGGCTAAGCTTCTAGTCTAATATGGGAGTGTAACCAAAGCGGTCTAAACTTCTAGTCTAAGATTGGAGTGTAACCAAAGCGGGCTAAACTTCTAGTCTAGTATGAGAGTGTGACCAAAGCGGGCTAAACTTCTAGTTTAGTATGGGAGTGTTACCAACGCGGGCTTAACTTTGAGTCTGGTATGGGAGTGTAACCAAAGCGGGCTAAACTTCTAGTCTAGTATGGGAGTGTAACCAAAGCGGGCTTAACTTTGAGTCTGGTATGAGAGTGTTACCAAAGCGGGTTACACTTCTAGTCTTGTATTGGAGTGTAACCAAAGCGGGCTTAACTTTGAGTCTAGTATGGGAGTGTAACCAATGCGGGCTTAACTCTAGTCTAGTATGGAAGTGTAACCAAAGCGGGCTAATCATCTAGTCCAGTATGGGAGTGTAACCAAAGTGGGCTTAACTTCTAGTCTAGAATGGGAGTGTAACTAAAGCGGGCTAAACTTCTAGTATAGTGTGGGAGCGTAACCAAAGCGGGCTTAACTTTGAGTCCGGTATAGGAGTGTTACCAAGCGGGCTACACTTCTAGTCTAGTATGGGAGTGTAACCAAAGTGGGCTGAACTTTGAGTCTGGTATGGGAGTGTGACCTTTTAGTCTGGTGTGGCAGTGTAACCAAAGCGGGCTTAATTTTGAGTCTGGTATGGGAGTGTGACCTTTTAGTCTGGTGTGGCAGTGTAACCAAAGCGGGCTTAATTTTGAGTCTGGTATGGGAGGGTTACCAAAGCGGGCTTAACTTTGAGTCTGGTATGGGATTGTAACCAAAGCGGGCTTACCT
This sequence comes from Serripes groenlandicus, assembly GCA_031761405.1. Classification (NCBI taxonomy): domain Eukaryota; kingdom Metazoa; phylum Mollusca; class Bivalvia; order Cardiida; family Cardiidae; genus Serripes; species Serripes groenlandicus. The sequence continues at coordinate 19,902,996 of JASEVX010000002.1, forward strand.
TTCAGTCTGGTATGGGAGTGCAACCAAAGAGGGCTTACCTTTAAGTCTGGTATGTGAGTGTAACCAAAGCAGGCCCTAATATTGAGTCTTTTATGGGAGTGATATCAAAGCGGGCTTAACATTTAGTCTGGTATGGGATTGTTATCAAAGCGGGCTTAACATTTAGTCTGATATAGGAGTGTAACCAAAGCGGGCTTTACTTTGAGTCTGGTATGGGAATATTACCAAAGCAGGCTTAACATTATGTATGGTATGGGATTGTTACCGGAGCGGGCTTAACGTTGAGTCTGGTATGGGATTGTTACCAAAGCGGGCTTAACTTTGAGTCTGGTATGGGATTGTTACCAAAGCGGGCTTAACTTTGAGTCTGGTATGGGATTGTAACCAAAGCGGGCTTAACATTTAGTCTGGTATGGGATTGTTACCAAAGCGGGCTTAACTTTGAGTCTGATATGGGAGTGTAACCAAAGCTGGCTTATTGTTTAGTCTGGTATGGGAATGTTATCAAAGCGGGCTTAACTTTGAGTCTATTATGGGAATGTAACCAAAGCGGGCTTAACATTTAGTCTGGTATGGGATTGTTACCAAAGCGGGCTTAACTTTGAGTCTGGTATGGGATCTTTACCAAAGCGGGCTTAACATTGGGTCTGATATGGGAGGGTAACCAAATCGGAAAACACTTCTAGATTCAGATCAGAAGCTACATCTCTGGAATTTTAAATGTTCTAGCTAGGAACCGGAGAAGGCAATCTAATGACAACAAATACAAGTCGCTTTTGACATCATTCAGCAGTTTATCACACGATCTTAACAGCTAAAGTTGCAGATATATCAATTTACCTCGTGATCAGATACTTTCTTAAAAATTGCAACATGTGTATTATTAAAAACGACTAAAACGTTTTGTTAAAAGTGTGCCCTAAGCCTAAGAAGTATACATTGCGAACGAACTACTTCAAACCATACTAATGTAAATGGCCAACACTGAACAAATTAAACAAAATTACATACATGTACAACTGTTTTTCAGTTGTGTAAATATGCATATTTTGCAAACAAAGGGAGAATCCATCCTTGGTCGTTAAGATTTTATTATTTCTCTGCTTTATTACATTCATTCATTTCCTAATTGATTTATGTTAAAATGTACAAAAAATGTAACAAATGTAAAAGACCCTTTTTGTTATAAAGTTAAGTTAATGTCGTGTACGATCAGTCGCTGAAAGGAACCAGGGTCTAATTTCAGCAACCTTACTTATCGCTAAGTAATACCTAAATACTTAAACGCATTTTTCTTCATTTTAGTTTCCCTTATATTCTGTAAAACATGAATGGTGGTATGTATTTAAGTAAATGATTAAGTTGGCATAAACAGTTACCTTGCTGACTGACAATACTTGTTAAGAAATGAAATAGTTTGTCTTTTTTATTAGGAACAAAATGATGAAATACACTCTTAAATTATTAAGTTTTACTTAACGCTAAGTAAGATTGGTGGAATTGGACTCAGTTCCTCACGGATCCAGTGCGACATTGTAGCATATGGCCTAGATTCGAATCCCGTGGGGAATTAGTCAAACTTTGAAAGTGTCCACGTACCTTCGGCTCGACAGTACTAGTTTATTAGCCAGTGACCAATCGATGCAAACTTAATAAAGTAAAGAACTACAGTAGTTGATTTTCTTTTAACACTGCCTTCGTTAAAGATCTACTCCGGACGAATTTCGTATTAACATATGTGCCAAAGTCACGCATAGCTTACTTATTTACAATATACAAAACACTTTAATCAGATATGACAGGAGTGATTCCGCAGCTAGATGAATACTTGGTTGTTCGAGTAAAATTACGGTCCCGCTGGCATTTTAACCCTTTCCCAAATACAACCAATTTGCAGCATACGAATTTGAAAATATATTGGTCAAAATACCGAAAATCGCTATAAATGAAAGAATAATTTTTAATAGAGTTGAATCAAAATGATAAAAGGAGAAATTGCTCATCATGAGTAATTTCTCCTTTCGTCACAACGTTTTCAAACGCCGTTTGATGCAGAGGCGTCAGGGAAAAAAATGTATGTCGGAAGAGTTCAAGTTCATCAGCACTTTTGATACTTATCTAGAAAATACATTGAACTATCTAATAATAAGAAGTGGGATTAAATATCAACCAAAATTAAGCAATTAGTCTCTTCTTCTTCTTTTACAGCGTTTCAGAGATTGCGCAACGATTTACCGATATTACTACTCGCTGCTCACTAAGCAGTTGTTTGAAAGAGTGTAAGGAGTACGTCAAGGAGCTGTATTTGGAACCCTGTTATAATGAGCAAAACAGGCCGTATTCGAAGGGGTTTACTCTCCGTTATCAGGGTGTTGAGAACAAAATACGCGACTATTGGCACCGGGTAGAATCATGCAACATGGAAATAGCGCGGGAATCTATGATGTGCCCACCAGTCAGAACAGGGGGAGAAATATCAGCGGCAACAGATGTCGCCTCAACTGCTGCCATGACGACAGCTTTGCTGATGAGTACATTGCTTCTCAAATAAACAGGATTTTCTGCGTCAAAAAGAAGCTCAGTGGTAACCATTTCCAATAAACCAAAATGCAAAAATATTGAAAAATATGTATAAATGAGTGAATCTGTTTTGCATTCGTTTAAAACATAGCAAAGGAAGAAATATGTCATTATGATAAATTACTTTCTAAAACATACTTCGTAGCAGACAACTCATCATCATACTTTGGAAAAGAAGTTAATGCTCAATATGAAAAATGTGTGACTTTTTCTTACAATGGTTTGAATTCCTGTATCTTTTCATGAGATATAACACTTAATTCGCAGGATTTGTTTTTAAAACAGACACTATATTATCGCGTAAACCAATGAAATATTTATTATAGAACAACTCTCTTCTATGCAAATATATATTATAATACTCAAATTTGCTTTTCTATGCTTTTTTTTCATCCTTCTTGTATCATCCTTTCATAAAATGAAGTTAGTATAAACAATACATCGACACACAACATACCTTCCAAGTTATAGACGTGGCCCGACTTGTGTATATTCATGTTCGCGAGTTAAATATGGCCCGAATGCTGTATATTCATGTTCGCGAGTGAACTGTGGCCCGAATGGTGTATATTCATGTTCGCGAGTGAGCTGTGGCCCGAATGGTGTATATTCATGTTCGCGAGTGAACTGTGGCCCGAATGGTGTATATTCATGTTCGCGATCAATGTTTCACAATAAAATGCTTCAATCACACTTTCTTCCAATAAATGACTCCAATTATAAAATTGGTAATGCTTTCGAAATTATTGTTTTCATGAAGACTAAGGTTATCGTCACTTTTACCCTGACAGTCGTTTAAACCCCAGGATAACTGTTAGTTACGATTGATAAATCGGTGTCAAGATAAATCTTCCAGTGTTACGGGTAACCAATTCGGGTTAAGACCAAATACCAAATACATTAAACTGGTAGCAGTGACCTCCCTCAATAGTGTTTTCAGAATTGAATGGATAGTAGCATTACGTCGGATAAATGGACGTCAAGAAAGATATACCGGTATTACTGGTAACCAATTCGCATTAATACCAAATCCTAAATACATTAAACTGGTAGCAGTGACCTCCCTCAATAGTGTTTTCAGAATTGAATGGATAGTAGCATTACGTCTGCTAAATCGACGTCAAGAAAGATATACCGGTATTACTGGTAACTAATTCGCATTAATACCAAATCCTAAATACATTAAACTGGTATCAGTGACCTCCCTCAATAGGGTTTCATAATTGGGTGAATAGTAGCATCACGTCTGCTAAATCGACGTCAAGAAAGATATACCGGTATTACTACCGGTATTACTGGTAACTAACGAGGAGATCCCAGATGTCTAACAATTATTTGTTTGGTGTTTTACGGAGCTTTAAACAATGTTTCAGCTATATCACGACGTTTCCTGGGAAAGTTACAAGTACTACTGGTCCATTTATCCTGAAAGCAGCAGGTCAGTCGTAATGCTAACCCCGCAGATCTGCGCGCCAAGAAGAGCAGCCATAACTACCATTTTAAAGTATTTTATATGACTCGACCGGGGAACGAACCTGCGACCTCCCGCACTCGAGGCGGACTCTCTGCCACTTCACCACATATGCTGTACCAGTATTAATCTTACTGGTAGCAGTATTACTAGTAACCATTCCAGGGTAATACCAAATACACCTTACTGGTAGCAGTATTACTAGTAACCATTCCGGGTTAATACCAAATACACCTTACTGGTACCAGTATTACTAGTAACCATTCCGGGGTAATACCAAATACACCTTACTGGTAGCAGTATTACTAGTAACCATTCCGGCGTAATACGAAATACACCTTACTGGTAGCAGTATTACTAGTAACCATTCCAGGGTAATACCAAATACACCTTACTGGTACCAGTATTACTAGTAACCATTCCGGGGTAATACCAAATACACCATACTGGTAGCAGTATTACTAATAACCATTCCGGGGTAATACCAATTAATCTTACTGGTAGCAGTATTACTAGTAACCATTCCGGGGTAATACCAAATACACCTTACTGGTAGCAGTATTACTAGTAACCATTCCGGGGTAATACCAAATACACCTTACTGGTAGCAGTATTACTAGTAACCATTCCAAGGTAATACCAAATACACCTTACTGGTACCAGTATTACTAGTAACCATTCCGGGGTAATACCAAATACACCTTACTGGTAGCAGTATTACTATTAACCATTCCGGGGTAATACCAAATACACCTTACTTGTAGCAGTATTACTAGTAAGATTCCGGCGTAATACCAAATAGCCTTACTGGTAGCAGTATTACTAGTAACCATTCCGGGGTAATACCAAATACACCTTACTGGTACCAGTATTAATAGTAACCATTCCGGGGTAATCTAAATACACCTTACTGGTAGAAGTATTACTAGTAACCATTCCGGGGTAATACCAAATACACCTTACTGGTAGAAGTATTACTAGTAACCATTCCAGGTTAATACCAAGTACACCTTACTGGTAGCAGTATTACTAGTAACCATTCCGGGGTTATACCAATTAATCTTACTGGTAGCAGTATTACTAGTAACCATTCCAAGGTAATACCAAATGCACCTTACTGGTACCAGTATTACTAGTAATCATTCCGGTGTAATACCAAATACACCTTACTGGTACCAGTATTACTAGTAACCATTCCGGGATTATACTAAATACACCTTACTGGTAGAAGTATTACTAGTAACCATTCCGGGATAATACCAAATACACCTTACTGGTAGCAGTATTACTTGTAACCATTCAAGGTTAATACCAAATACACCTTACTGGTACCAGTATTACTAATAACCATTCCGGGGTAATACCAAATACACCTTACTGGTAGCAGTATTACTATTAACTATTCCGGGGTAATACCAAATACACCTTACTGGTAGCAGTATTACTAGTAAGATTCCGGCGTAATACCAAATACACCTTACTGGTACCAGTATTACTAGTAACCATTCCGGGGTAATACCAAATACACCTTACTGGTACCAGTATTACTAGTAACCATTCCGGGGTAATACCAAATACACCTTACTGGTAGAAGTATTACTAGTAACCATTCCGGGGTAATACCAAATACACCTTACTGGTAGAAGTATTACTAGTAACCATTCCAGGTTAATACCAAGTACACCTTACTGGTAGCAGTATTACTAGTAACCATTCCGGGGTTATACCAATTAATCTTACTGGTAGCAGTATTACTAGTAACCATTCCGGTGTAAAACCAAATACACCTTACTGGTACCAGTATTACTAGTAACCATTCCGGGGTAATACTAAATACACCTTACTGGTAGAAGTATTACTAGTAACCATTCCGGGATAATACCAAATACACCTTACTGGTAGCAGTATTACTTGTAACCATTCCAGGTTAATACCAAATACACCTTACTGGTAGCAGTATTACTAGTAACCATTCCGGGGTTATACCAATTAATCTTACCGGTAGCAGTATTACTAGAAACCATTCCAGGGAAATACCAAATACACCTTACTGGTAGCAGTATTACTAGTAACCATTCCGGGTTAATACCAAATACACCTTACTGGTAGCAGTATTACTAGTAACCATTCCGGGTTAATACCAAATACACCTTACTGGTAGCAGTATTACTAGTAACCATTCCGGGGTAATACTAAATACACCTTACTGGTAGAAGTATTACTAGTAACCATTCCAGGGAAATACCAAATACACCTTACTGGTAGCAGTATTACTAGTAAGATTCCGGCGTTATACCAAATACCCCTTACTGGTAGCAGTATTACTAGTAACCATTCCGGGGTAATACCAAATACACCTTACTGGTACCAGTATTACTAGTAACCATTCCGGGGTAATACCAAATACACCTTACTGGTAGCAGTATTACTAGTAACCATTCCGGGGTAATACCAAATACACCTAACTGGTAGCAGTATTACTAGTAACCATTCCAAGGTAATACCAAATACACCTTACTGGTACCAGTATTACTAGTAACCATTCCGGGGTAATACCAAATACACCTTACTGGTAGCAGTATTACTATTAACCATTCCGGGGTAATACCAACTACACCTTACTGGTAGCAGTATTACTAGTAAGATTCCGGCGTAATACCAAATACCCCTTACTGGTAGCAGTATTACTAGTAACCATTCTGGGGTAATACCAAATACACCTTACTGGTACCAGTATTACTAGTAACCATTCCGGTGTAATCTAAATACACCTTACTGGTAGAAGTATTACTAGTAACCATTCCGGGGTAATACCAAATACACCTTACTGGTAGAAGTATTACTAGTTACAATTCCAAGTTAATACCAAGTACACCTTACTGGTAGCAGTATTACTAGTAACCATTCCGGGGTTATACCAATTAATCTTACTGGTAGCAGTATTACTAGTAACCATTCCAAGGTAATACCAAATACACCTTACTGGTACCAGTATTACTAGTAGTCATTCCGGTGTAATACCAAATACACCTTACTGGTACCAGTATTACTAGTAACCATTCCGGGGTAATACTAAATACACCTTACTGGTAGAAGTATTACTAGTAACCATTCCGGGATAATACCAAATACACCTTACTGGTAGCAGTATTACTTGTAACAATTCAAGGTTAATACCAAATACACCTTACTGGTACCAGTATTACTAGTAACCATTCCGGGGTAATACCAAATACACCATACTGGTAGCAGTATTACTAATAACCATTCCGGCGTAATACCAATTAATCTTACTGGTAGCAGTATTACTAGTAACCATTCCGGGGTAATACCAATTAATCTTACTGGTAGCAGTATTACTAGTAACCATTCCGGGGTAATACCAAATACACCTTACTGGTAGCAGTATTACTAATAACCATTCCGGGGTAATACCAAATATACCTTACTGGTAGCAGTATTACTAGTAACCATTCCAAGGTAATACCAAATACACCTTACTGGTACCAGTATTACTAGTAACCATTCCGGGGTAATACCAAATACACCTTACTGGTACCAGTATTACTAGTAACTATTCCGGGGTAATACCAAATACACCTTACTGGTAGCAGTATTACTAGTAAGATTCCGGCGTCATTCCAAATACACCTTACTGGTAGCAGTATTACTAGTAACCATTCCGGGGTAATACCAAATACACCTTACTGGTACCAGTATTACTAGTAACCATTCCGGGGTAATACCAAATACACCTTACTGGTAGAAGTATTACTAGTAACCATTCCGGCGTAATACCAAATACACCTTACTGGTAGAAGTATTACTAGTAACCATTCCAGGTTAATACCAAGTACACCTTACTGGTAGCAGTATTACTAGTAACCATTCCGGGGTTATACCAATTAATCTTACTGGTAGCAGTATTACTAGTAACCATTCCGGTGTAAAACCAAATACACCTTACTGGTACCAGTATTACTAGTAACCATTCCGGGGTAATACTAAATACACCTTACTGATAGAAGTATTACTAGTAACCATTCCGGGATAATACCAAATACACCTTACTGGTAGCAGTATTACTTGTGACCATTCCAGGTTAATACCAAATACACCTTACTGGTAGCAGTATTACTAGTAACCATTCCGGGGTTATACCAATTAATCTTACCGGTAGCAGTATTACTAGTAACCATTCCAGGGAAATACCAAATACACCTTACTGGTAGCAGTATTACTAGTAACCATTCCGGGTTAATACCAAATACACCTTACTGGTAGCAGTATTACTAGTAACCATTCCGGGTTAATACCAAATACACCTTACTGGTAGCAGAATTACTAGTAACCATTCCGGGGTAATACTAAATACACCTTACTGGTAGAAGTATTACTAGTAACCATTCCAGGGAAATACCAAATACACCTTACTGGTAGCAGTATTACTAGTAACCATTCCGGGTTAATACCAAATACACCTTACTGGTAGCGTATTACTAGTAACCATTCCGGGTTAATACCAAATACACCTTACTGGTACCAGTATTACTAGTAACCATTCCGGGGTAATACTAAATACACCTTACTGGTAGAAGTATTACTAGTAACCATTCCGGGATAATACCAAATACACCTTACTGGTAGCAGTATTACTTGTAACCATTCAAGGTTAATACCAAATACACCTTACTGGTAGCAGTATTACTAGTAATCATACCGGGGTTATACCAATTAATCTTCCCGGTAGCAGTATTACTAGTAACCATTCCAGGGAAATACCAAATACACCTTACTGGTAGCAGTATTACTAGTAACCATTCCGGGTTAATACCAAATACACCTTACTGGTAGCAGTATTACTAGTAACCATTCCGGGTCAATATCAAATACACCTTACTGGTAGCAGTATTACTAGTAACCATTCCGGGGTAATACCAAATATACCTTACTGGTACCAGTATCACTAGTAACCATTCCGGGGTAATACCAAATACACCTTACTGGTAGCAGTATTACTTGTAACCATTCCGGGTTAATAACAAATACACCTTACTGGTAGCAGTATTACTAGTAACCATTCCGGGGTAATACCAAATACACCTTACTGGTAGCAGTATTACTAGGAACCATTCCGGGGTAATACCAAGTACACCTTACTGGTAGCAGTATTACTAGTAACCATTCCGGGCTAATACCAAGTACACCTTACTGGTAGCAGTGTCTTACCCCTTTGGTATTCAGGATTGATCGGATAGTATTATTATTAATCGGTGTCAAGATAAATCTACCGGTACTACTACCGGTATTACTGGTAACTGCTAGTATTACTGGTAACTGATAGTATAACCAGGATGTCTGAAAAAACGTAAAAGTTGGCGTTGCAGAACAGTGTAAGTTCAGATTACAATGTCCAGCCACCCAGCCTTGTCAGAATCAACAAACGTTGGCATATTCGTCTTACTAGTTTGAGTTAGTAATATTGGAACAGTGCAAATCTTGATCGGGTTGTGCGTATGCGCGTGCTGATCTGGATCTGCATTTTTTTTTCATTCAAAATTCAACTCGTACATTTTCTTATGGACGTGCTCTTTCAGCCATTTCCCACATACAGCAAACCTGCAGCAGACGACTTTAAAAACAGTTTGGCAAAACCCCGGACAGTCTCTATGAATGAAAGTATGTATATTGAAAAAAAGTGGAAAACATTGTGGCAATTGAGAAATTGCTAATTTTTAGCACATTCTCCCCCTTTTTCCACAATGTTTTCAATAGTCGTCTACTTATTTTCTAAGTCGGCTGCTTGAACCTCTTTCCTCCTTCAGAGCTCCAGATAAGGCGCATTTTTCATGTCCTAGAAGCTTTATTCGATAATTAACCATTTCCCTTATACGACAATTCTGCAGCAGATGACTTTGAACATATTTTGTCAAAAAAATAGAAAATCTCTATAATTGAATGGATAACCTAATGGCTAAAAGTGGAAAAACATGGTGGCAAAAGGAGAAATTGCTCGTTTTGAGCAATTTCTTCTTTTGTCACAATGTTTTCAAAATGCCGTCTACTGCAGAGGTGTCAGAAAGCATCTGTATGTGGGAAAGGGTTAGACAAACACATACTTGAGCCGTCCCACGTGGAAACCAACATTGTGGACTCTGCGTAAAGTATCGACCCGGATAAACCTAAGCATGCCGCGCAGGCTAACCAGGACACACGCTTTTTGCCTCCTGTGGATTTTCTGTTTCAGGAATCATTACTCTATACCTCTTTAACCCCGAGACCGAATGTGCCGACCCGGATTAAGCTGCGAGGACTGCGCAGGGTGATCTGGGTCGATACATTACGCACAGGCCATAATGTTGGTTTTCTTGTGGCACGGCTCGAATAAAGATTTGAAAAAGATAAAAAATTTAAAAAAGACGTGACCTGTGACACCTACGTGAAGGCGATAAGCACCCCGAGTTAAATGTCATACAGGTGTAACGTTCATGATTTTAGGGTTACGACTGTCTAGCTGGGTCCAATTCCAATAAACGTACTTAGCGCTAAGTAATACTTAAATACTTAAGAGCGTATTTCTTCATTTTGTGTTAGCCTAATAAAATTACCAAAATTATTTAATTTCTTAAAAAGTATTTTTTAGTTAGCAAGGTAACTATTAATGTAAACTTAGTCATTCATTTAAATATATTCCACGATTTATGTTTTACAAAATATTGGGAAAGCAAAAATTATGAAATACCCTCTTAAGTATAACTTAGCGCTAAGTAGGGTTGGTGGAATTGTACCCTGGTGTCAGGATTAATGGACCAGTACCATTTGTAACTTACCCAGGAAACGCCGTGAAGAAAATATTGAAAAGCTGGCAATTGAAAGTCATGAAAATGTACAAAATTTGGCTTACTGGGTATGTCTAACCAGTAAAAATGAAGCATAAACGATCAATATTTAGATGTTTATGGTACTGGAAAGTCAAATCATTACTCTTATTTTATCCAAGAATTATGATTCTAATTTTTTAAATCAACTTTTGAACAGTTTTAAAACTTTGTCAATAATATCTATTTTATAGAGATCAGCCCATTTAACAACTGATCGACAATTAACACTCCCCACTAGAGCGGCCTGTTAACGTTCTATATAGGTCAGTAAAACGACGTCACCTGATAATAACACATAAATTAAATTGAATAAAAATGTCCACAAGCTTATTTCAGCAAAATTCAATAGTAACAAATATGAGTGTTGTGAATACTGAATGAAATTTCAATTTTAAAAAAGCACGAAAATCCATGACAAAATACTTAAGGGACCCACTTTTTTATTTGTTCATTTCATTCCTACGTCATCAATATGTGTTTACTTCAAAACTAAAGATTTTATCAGCGTGTGTTTATAGGTAATTCATTTTTGAAGAAAAAATAAACTGGAAAGAATTTCCTACGCCAGCTGTGAAAAACAAACATCGCCTTCAGAAAAAGTAATCAAGCAGTAATTGTATCAAGCCCTTAACTTTAATCAAGTTGTGAATTATAATAATTACCCGCTTATCATCATGAACGAATAGTTGTCATTGGTTTTGGTGGTTCTAAACATTCCTCCAAGTGTTAATTCTTGGGTGGAATAAATATTCTCGAGCATATTTATATATTTCCAATGATACGAATTTTGAACAGTAATCCTAGTTTTTCTCAGGTCAAAGGGGGGAAAACATTGCGACAACAGCAGAAATTGCTTTTTATGATAAAGTTCTCCTTTTGACATTATGTTACAAATAGTCGTCTGCTGCTAATGCGTCAAATTGCGTTTGTATGGGGGAAATGTGTAAGAATGGCTTCCGTTGGCTGTTCGTCATTATGCAGCGATGCAGGCATGGATAATTAATATCTGGCTAGACCGAAGGTGAGATATATGTCACATTGACTACGCCCCGAGTTTACAATACTTAAACTTTTATCGTTTCTGCAACATAACTTTCCTTTTATTATATACCTTGTAAAACTTTATAACTTGTATAACTTTTAATACAGAATCTGTATCAGGGGTTTGTATAACTTTTAATACAGAATCTGTATCAGGGGTTTGTATAACTTTTAATACAGAATCTGTATCAGGGGTTTGTATAACTTTTAATACAGAATCTGTATCAGGGGTTTGTATAACTTTTAATACAGAATCTGTATCAGGGGTTTGCGTTTCCGAAACACAGAATCAAGAAAACAAAATGCTATTTTTATATTCTAAATAAAAAAAACCTTAATTTACTCATACAATATAATTTATGATTGGCCTGTGAACTACTCTCAACTAACACATCTGGAATGACGTAAAAGAATATATCAAGAACGTCAATTCATTTTTCAGAAAGTACGATTACCATATTAGGTACCGTATTTGTGGTATTCAAGTACGGACTTCTAATCCGTCGTGTTTGAACTATGCATGAACATCTGCAAGTATTTGCGCTGGAAAATGTGCAGGTATATACTTAATGTTTTTATAAATCGATAGTTCATATTAAAGCTTGTTATTTTGTTTTAATATGTAAAATGTATTGCGTCAATTAACATATTTTCCCAAATATGTATTAATTAGCTCAACCTAAAGTTCCCCAAAGACGGAAGAACCATTGAACACATCTCATGGCCCTCTCACGCGCTACGTAAATCCTTTTCACATACAACTAGCGAATATGAAAAACATCACTGAGCGGACATTTTCCTACTGAAAATTTATATTCATCCTTATAACTTTGCACCAAGATTAGGCCCAGGTCAAAGTCATGACGAGTAAATCTATATGGTTTGAGGCATTGACGGCATCTAATCATTCTCTTTCGGTGTATGGTGTTTTACGCTTCTTTCAAAAAGTCGACAGTCATATCGGGGCGTTTCCTGTGTAAGCAAGTTACCAGTAAAACTGGTTTATTTATCCTAAAACCTGCAATAAAGTCGTTAACGCTAACCCCTCAATCCTGAGAGTCCATTACTACCATTTATTTTGACCTCGGCGGGGATTGAACCCAACCATAATAACACCGGGGCGTTTAGGAATATAAGGAGGTGTCACTATAGAAGCCTTAATGTGAACTTGTATTAAAGTCCACCTAATTAGTTACTAAGATCAATAAGGCCAGAATCGATCTGGTAGAGGGTAACACAAAGGGCATTTCTATGAAATGATTTTGTGAAAAGGGGCAAGTTATGTCTTAGGAGAATATGTTCGTTGTTCATCCTTCGGTTGTCATGGTTACAAGAAGTTAGGATGTATCCAATCGATTTGAAGTAACTGTGTAGAGGACACTAAGAGGTTGATTGAATTCAAACACATTGGGACCAGTGATTATGATTACATATATGTAAAGGTGTGTGTCCTCTCATTCTCTCTAGTCATTTTAAAGACTATAATGTATTTATGATTAAGTTGAACTTGACACCACCCGTGTGTTCTAATATATGCTGCAGTATATGCTGCAGTATGTGTTGCAGCTGTTTATTGTGTCTTCAACTTCGGTAACTTTGAAGTTCTTTGCAGTAATGCATTCTGAATTTCCGATGACATTTGATGCGTTGCATCAACCTTCTCTTGTAGAATATATGAACAGCAAGTTTGCATTATTTTTTAAAGGTTTATTTTAAACTTAACAATGAATTATAACATGTAAATCAATGGTCTTCTAACCCTGGATAGCCTTTTGGAGCCTGTGTGAAAATAAAAGAAACTAGATAAGCAACAAGTATTGAAGATTACAGATGTGTTTATTTAATTGTATAAACGCCGTTTTCAACAATCCTTTAGTCATATAACTAAGACCAGTTCACCTACCGATGTGTTTTTCCGGCTTTCTGACACCAGTACTCCACACAACTTCCTTTATAAGCCACTGGCTACTTTTACACATAACCATCGGTGAAAGCCGATTTATTTTTTTAAAAAGGTTGGACAAAGTGGTATTTGAACTCACAACCACATGATTAACAGCCCACGTCGCTACCTACTGAGCTACCGGGGATCGGTGAAAATAACAATGTATTACAACGAATACAAAATAAAAACGTTAAAGTATTCACAACTCGTTTTTGGTCCATATTGCAAACGAATTATATATTTCAAGCTTTGCGAAAAGCAAACATTTAAGCCTGTACGACCAGTGTAGAACCAGACCAACATGTACATTGACGCAGCTTGTTCTGGATCTGAACTTTTGCAAATACGCCAATGAGGGGTTCTAGAAACTTCTATGCTTTAGCTGCGCTCGCACAATTTTATATACACGCATAATTAGTACGCTAAGCTTGGTTTCACGAATCACAGCTCATTTATAGAAATATATCAGATGGTCATATCTCTCATGAGATTATGTGTTTCAAGACGAGCTTTCTTAAGTGTGGTACCAACTCTTTATAAAGGGACATACCTATGGGAGTACATATGTGACGGAGAAGAATTATTTGCTTTTGTATTCAACACGACTTTAAACAATATTTCAAATAATAGCACGGCATTTTCGAGGTAAGGCAACGCACGATGTAAGTTTGAGGCATAAAAGCAGAATAACGAAACACTGTTAAAAACTTACTCTTGGCAAGCTGGGTGACAGAGTGAAGAGGCCAAAGATCCACCAGGAATTGTTGCAAGTAGGGTTGGGCATGCGGCTTCACATGCTGCCTCAGACGTATCGGATCCAAGAGCGTCCCCTAACTTTTGTACTAAAGAGTTCACTGAAAAAGATGGGTAATTTCGTTTATAAAGTTAAAGCGATGTATTATTAAAGGACTTGTATATAACTGTTAGAATATTTACGACATAGTGGTCACAAATACCAGCGTGTTGGCTTGATCGAATTAGGTAGCACTTGTCGTCTTGCAAGTACTCAAATACTGCTGGTATTACAATGAATACAAATAATACAGAGGAGGTTGCTAATACTACCAGATAATAGTCCCCCCCCCCCCCCCCCCCCCATCCCCACCAAAACAACCTAACCTTACATATTCCTTCAAGTCACCAGATTGTGCTTTAAAGATTAAATCAGCTGTAAAAGAGAAGGTGATACTCAATTTTCTTAAATCGCAATAAATGAAAAAGAGTTGCATATCCGGCTTTGAAATATCTTTCCATGACCCTTCAACATATCCTTAAACACAATATAGAGTCATTCGAATGTATCGGCGATGCAACTTTAAATTACTCTGTATCAAGTACTGAATAAGGGTACCAAATGTTGACCTCGTCTTTCTTTGAATTGCAACTCCAGAATTAAAAACACATATTCAAAAGAGTAGCTGCCAATACTTTTCTTCTAGTTCTGTTTAATAAATTAATCAGCAGCCTGTCTATTAGGGCATGTATTGTTTTTAGGATAAAGACTTTTCGAAGTAAATGCGCGGTCCAGGCAATAACCGCGTTTTGCATTGCTTAACTTCGTGAACAAGCCAAGCACTCTATCAAAACGTCTGAACAAACGCCGGCTTCTACAATAAGGCTGGGTGACGCTCAATACGAATGACAGCCACAGTCTGACCATTGCTGGGTACCTTTCGAGCCCGCTAACTGGGTCTGAACGATTGGAGTCAATGCAAGTCTTGGGCTCAAACATGTGGGATGGTGGTAATGTTTTTATGTTTAATCTCGATATATATATATAAGGTGTGGGACCAGTATCATCTTTCATGTGCGCTGCGATATGACATTAGCTAATGAAAGCGGCGTAAAACTCGGTTCACTTTTATTTACTCACAGAATTAACCTCTGGTCAATGCTTGAACCATATCTAATTAGACATATATGGGCATTGAGAGAAAAGATAAAGGAATCTTGTTTAAGTATGATAAATCCTAATTTAACTCACTGTCTAATCCAAAAGAGTCTAGGATAAACCTCCGGTCAATGTTATACCATGTCTCTTTGGACATATATGGTCATTGAGAGAAAAGAGAAAGAAGTCTTGTTTAAGTATGATAGCTCTTAATTTTACTCACTGTCTAATCCAAAAGAGTCTAGGATAAATCTCTGGTCAAGGCTTGCACACCACATGATGGGTAAAAGTACGAGGATACACAATAAGACTCTCATGGTTGATGACTGGAACATATAAGACATCGTGAACATTAATATTAACAGAACGATATAGTTATTCGCGATAACACGAAGTCGAAACGGAACCCATAAATGTATGCTCAATTCAAATGTTGTATAGAAATAGACATATATATAGTTTATAATGTATACATGTACATGTATCTTGTGATACAAAACAAATAAAGAAAAATCGCGGTCATTTTAACACAAAAATCAGTTTTTGAGGAGAAAACTGCTATGGTTCGAAATATACTTAGGAAGTGTAATGATGTATTGTCAGCTTCGTAAGTCATGTGTACTTTAACGTTTATTATGTAAAGCAAGCCGGTGATAAGATCCCGTCCCGAAAACAGCAGAGCAGCAGTTCTGATTGCTATGTTGTTTTCAAAAGAATGATCCGTCTCAGTGAGAAAGAAATAGATACATGATTTTGACTTTTACATATGCGCGGTCATTTCAGAATTAACAAAGTATTAATGCAGGCAAAAACTATTATTAAAAGTATTCTCTCTCTCGAAAAAAAGACTTTTATAATAATCAAATAAATCCATCTTTAATAAAATAAACTACCAAAAATGCCAACAACTAGTATTTAAGTGTTACCTGTTTACTTGCAAGGACTGAAGTGATATTTGCAGCCCAGCATTGGCTATTTATACAAAAAAAAGATATCAGCAATCGTGTTTGACCTACGGTCAGTTACATGGTACCGATATAAGACCGTGAACTTAAACGGTCAAGGCATCACGAAGCTTTGTAATGATGTGAAGAAGCGATGTAATACAATTGGTCAGCAAAATGTCCTTATAAACGAAATAAAAAGATAACACGAGGTCGAGAGGTTTCGGTATATGTCTTGATTTCCTTTTTTTTTATGTATATAAACGTCCATGCCAGAGTATTCGGAATGTGTGACGGTTTTATCTGGGATTATTCAAGTGAAATAAAAGAAGTAGAGATATAACGAAAGAGAAGTTGCTTAACCCTTTCCCTCATACGACAATTCTGCAGCAGACGACTTTGAACTTATTTTGTCAAAACATAGAGAATCTCCATAGTTGAATGGATGACAAAAAGTGGAAAACATTGTGACAAAAGGAGAAATTGCACGTTTTGTGCAATTTCTTCTTTTGTCACTATGTTTTCAAAAAGCCGTCTGCTGCAGAGGCGTCAGAAATCGTCTGTATGAGGGAAAGGGATAATATAGAGAACTCGTTATTTACTCGAACTCAAGAGGGATCAGTATATTGATTGAATTCCTTTGTTATATTTAAAGTCCATTCTCGAGTATTCGGTATATGTGGCGATTTTCCTGCAATGTCTGTATTTGTTAGAAAATGTATTTTTCATTGTTTAAGCGAAGCGAATTAGATGAAAAATGATTTCCCCTTGTATGGTATCCTCCGATAGGTGGCGTGCCGAGTTTGCACGTGCCACTTAGGTCAGTGGCGTGATTATGTAGTCATTCAGCTTTGGGAACGACCAGCGAACAGACGTATTTCTTGATATGCGTATTGATTATTCAATGTGACTAAAGTTCGTAAGATATTTCAAACACTGCATATTCAGATTGGAGGGATATATACTTCGATCAGGGTCTGCATTGTTTAATGTTCTTTTATATAGGTCTGGTGAATGATAGCGTGGTAGTAGTTCAGATATAAGGTTTATTTATTATATCTTTACGTATCAGAGTTGTGCAGTATGTATATGTTTAGGGTGGTGTATGTAGATCGAGATGTATAATATGAGATGACATCTTATTTGAGATTAAACAGCTGGTCGGCAGTTCCCGAGGCTAGTACCAAAAAATATATTTGGTGTTTTTGTTATATTGTAGTATCGGAGGCGATTTACAAATATCAATTGATGGTAAAGGATTGACGTTTACACCAATAAGGCACTGCTTCAAAGATCTTTATATACATACGTTGAAAGGGCATGGTGATTTCATACATATTCATATCATTTCAGCAAATCTTGTACATTTAGATTTTTTAAGTTCAGAAAACTTCTGGATAATTGTGTCATCAAAGAAACCGCCAAGCTGCGGTAGCTCAGTTGGAAGCGACGGGTGCTATCAAAACATGTGCTGTGAGTTCGAATCCCAGCTCGGCCAACATTCTTTCCGACTTTTGACAAAAGTCACTGTGACATGCGTTATTCACCATTGGGCTGTTTAACAGTCTATGTGGAAAAGCAGCCAGTTACTTGGAAAGTATGTTGAGTGTCATACTCGTGTGGATAAACCAGGAAACGTATGAGTAGGTGAACTGGTCGCCGTGATATGACTGACAAATTGTTGAAACGGCTCTAAACCCTTATCAATCAATTAAAGGAACCCGGACACTCTGATGATTACAAACGCAGTTATATCGAGGGCTTGGCGTGAAATGGTTGTAACTAAAATTGGTATTTTTTTACCAAGGTTATTTACCTTGCCATAAAGTCTTTATACGCGTTAAATCATTTGTCTTGGTAAACAATGGAAATTTAGGTGCAATTGCTCGTTCTGAGCAATGGCACCTAAATTTGCATTGTTTACAAAAGGGTCAAAATTGCCCCTAATCGAGGGTTTTCAAAATAGGTTTTGGGTTACAACCGTTTCACGCCAAGCCCTCGATATGCCAAATGGAAGGGATCTTACAGGGGTTGAGCTCAGAAATGCCACACACTCCCTTCAAGAAAACAGCACAGCAGCTGTTTTCACAAGGCATGTCGAGGGCTTGGCGTGAAACGGTTGTAACTAAAACCCTATTTTAAAAACCTTAGTATAGGGGCAACTTTGACCCTTTTGTAAACAATGCAAATTTAGGTGCCATTATTCAAAACGAGCAATGGCACCTAAATTTCCATTGTTTACCAAGAAAAGTGAGTTGACGCTTATAAAGACTTTATGGCGAGGTGATTAACCTTGGTAAAAAAATATCAATTTTAGTTACAACCGTTTCACGCCAATCCCACGATGTCAATTCAAGGAAATGGTTCGAGTTAAACGATGTTTTCAAATATGAGCCGTACCCTGAGTAACCCAACATTATGTTATCTGCGTAATGTATCGACCAAGATCAGCCTTCGCAGTCCGCGTAGGCTAATCCGGACCGACATATTTCGTCTTAGGGGGATAAAGGTATTGAGTAATGATTCCTGAAACAGAAAATCCACAGGAGGCGAACATTGTCTATCCGGGTCGAAAATGTTTGTTTTCTCCTGGGACGGCTCATGTGTCCCCAATGTTCGAGTTACCACGCGTCCGCTGTAAGATAAGGTTGGTTTTCGCAGAGCACTGCACACTTGTCAAAAGTAACTCTTACGTTCTTTCCGCACATACAGACGTTTTATGACGCTGCTGCAGCAGTCGACTTTTGAAAGCATTGTGACAAATAGAGAAATTGTTGCAAACAAGCAATTTCGCCTGTTGTCACAATGTTTTCATTCTGATCACTCTCTGTCCGTCGTTCGCCCGGCGTTAACGTTTTCCTTTATACGAGACCAGACAAACAGCACAGGAATGTTCTTTTGGTGGTCACTTTTCAAAAGTGTTTAGAGATTTTAGTTAAATGGAGAATTTTGGTTGGTGCGGCATCAGAAAGGGGAGGGATGCCCAGTCTTTAACATTCTTCTCCTCTGATTCCAATATAATTTGGTAAACAATGTTCCTTGGGTGACCCTCTACAAATATATTCAAGACACATTGATTGGTTTAAAAACACGGAAGACCGACGGCATAACAAAAGGGGCAACATGACAAACAAATTAAAGTCCATTTGAGATAATCCAATATGAAATATCTAGAATAAGCACTGCAACTATTATACTTTTTTGTCTCATTCAACAACCTTTATAACAAGTTATTCACATGAGCAGTATTAAAAACATCTCTCCAATATAGATTTTAAAATCAAAATTCTGTATATTTCCTAGGATAATTAAAAATAAAAATTCATAAAGGGAGATAAACCAATATGAAATATATGTCATATGTTATTTTAGTCACATTTAACAACCTTTATAAGTTATTCATATGAGAAGTGTTAATCAAATCTTATTCAAAATTTTGTATTTTTCCTGCGTGTATTGTTTATACAAATTGTATCATGGCGGCCATCTTAAATTCTTGCATAAAAAAGTGTTAAATTTGAAATATATTAAAATTGGTCAATATTGATGAAATTGACTCATGATTGATTCCTGATATACAAAATAAACACATACACCGGCCCATTCAGACACACAAATACATACATGCATATTACAGAATATGACAGAAGGTGACAAATATGTATATGAATCCATAATTTCAGCTTAAGCCTTCTATAAGGTATTTTCTTTCTTCGAATGCATAATATAAATACATTGCCAAATGTCGTATAACAGTAGTATTTTGACTGGACATTAAACAATAATATTTATATATGTGTATGTGTATGGTATTCTCTGTAATATCTTAGAATATAAACACAAATTTAAATCCGTACACAGAGGACAAATTAGCAAAAAATGAAATTCATCCTCAATATAACAATCATAGTATGGACAAATGCGCTCTTCTCTCTGTATCCCATAATATCTACCAGTTGCAATAAGAAGACTATGCAGAGAACATCTAAATGATGCAAAACATTAACGAAATTTAGCTACATCTAAAGCATTTACATATGATGCAACGGACAAATGGCTGTGTTTGTGTTCATTGATATAAAATAGTGTTGTATCGTTAAATTTCCGTCATACTACCTGAACTTAAGTAACGTTATGGCTTTGAAATGGGTGCATAGCAAAGATCCGTGACACTTTGTTTTACAGTAGTTTTGAGTTAAGACTTTGAGTAAGCTAACTTTGGAAACAAATTTAGAAAATTATCTCCATTAGAATCGCACTTCATAAACTTGAACGGGGCCTAACCTTCGTGCAAAGATATACGGTAGCTCAATCGGTAGCGACGCGGGCTGTCAATCCAGGCGTTGTGAGTTCGAATACCGGCTCGGCCAACTTTCTTTCCCACGATTGACAACAGTCAATGCGACATGCGTCATTCGTCTTCCACCAATGGGCTAAGTCTATGTGGAAAAGCAGCCAGTTGCTTGGGAAGATTGTTGTGTGGAGTACTGGTGTGAGAAAACCAGGAAATGCATGAGTACGTAAACTGGCCGCCGTGATATAACTGAGAAATTGTTGAAAACGGCGTTAAACCCCAATCAATCAATCAATCAATCAATACATATTATAAAAACGAATATGAATTGACATTAGGAAAGTGTCCGCCAAGATGTTTTCAATGCCGCATGCCGCAGGTTATTGAATGTGGCAAAAGGGTTAAGTAGCGCGCGAGAGGGCCATAAGTTGATCACAAAGCTTCTTCAATCTTGGGAGGACTTAAAATTGAACTTATTCACTTCAAAAGTTAAAATACTTTATTTAATAGATGTTAATTGACGCAATACATTATACATATTGAAACCAAATAATAAGCGTTAATATAAACGATCGATAAATTAATACATATAACAGGGTAAAATATAAAACATGATTTCAATAATCACTAATCAGTTCCAGGATTATTAAAGTAAAATCGTTTTTAAAACCTTATTAAACATTATTGCACAACAAATGAGCCGTCCAGCGAGAAAACCAGCAGTATGGCCTCTGCGTAATGTATCGACCCAGATCAGCCCGCGCAGTTCACAATGTTGGTTTTCTCGCGGGACGGCTCAAATACAGTACCATCACTGCAACTTGACAATACGCCAACGGAAGCCATCCTTACACATTTCCTTCGTACAGACGCATTTTCAGCATTAGACGCTGACGACTGTTTGTTACATGCTAACGATAAAATGGACCACTTTGTATAACTAATCCAAATGTAGCGTTCAAATTAATGCATATTCTATCTCACTTCCAATTTACGGAGGCCGAGCCCCGGTAGCTCAGTCAGTATCGACGCGGGCTGTCAATTCAGGGGTTGTGAGTTCGTTTCCCGGCTCGGCCAACTTTCTTTCCGACGATTGACAACAGTCAATGCGACATGCGTCATTCGTCTTCCACCAATGGGCTAAGTCTATGTGGAAAAGCAGCCAGATGCTTGGGAAGATTGTTGTGTGGAGTACTGGTGTGAGAAAACCAAGAAATGCACGAGTAGGTGAACTGGCCGCCGTGATGTAACTGAGAAATTGTTAAAAACGGCGTTAAACCCCAATCAATCAATCAATCCAATATACGAAAATAATGATTACATAAATTGCTTTTACACTAATTTGTATCAATATATTTTATTTCAAAGTGCCTGAAACTTAATTTGACTGCAGCCGTTGTGGAGGAAACTTCTTCTATAATCATTTCAGTTCTATTGTACCCGTACATAACTACGATGCACTGTACAGTTGTATTAAATACCCACGATAATTGTCTTTGATTATCTTTTTGTGCATTATTTCATCTAGAATATCAACACTTAGTGTACCACATTTGAGCCGTCCAGCGAGAAAACCAACAGTATGGCCTCAGCGTAATATATCGACCCAGATCAGCCTGCGCAGTCCGCGCAGACTGATCCGGGCCGACACATTCCGTATCATAGGGATAGAGGTATAGAGTAACGATTCCTGTAACAGAAAACCCACAGAAAAGTGTCCATCCGGGTAAGCTTGCGCGGCATGCTCAGGCTGATCTGGTCGATACATTACGCAGAGTCCATAATGTTGGTTTTCTCGCGGGACGACTCATATAATTGTTAAAGCGGTGCAACATACATTTACTACATGTGGAATCTATACGGTAACTTTTAAATATAACTACCCGGTTATTTTATTTGGAAGATGTCTAAAAATAGATCTGAGCTATTGCGTAGCTCTATGCAGAAAGAACGTAGATGCATAATATCACCCTTACACATCAAGAGCTCGGTCGAAAAGTATACTTGATTGGTTGATTCAGCTAGCACATTCACCAGTACTCAGTGTATTAGGATAAACTGAATATTCCCCTGGGTTTATCTATAATTCGAACAATATAATTATGTAGACTACACTGTAATTGTAATTATTGTAGAAATAATATTATTTCTATATATATATATATTGCTTTCATTATCAAGACATGAAAATAATAAATGAGGTTCAGTCAGGCATGAAATGTCAACCTTGTCGTAACAAAATGGAAACGAGGAGCATGAATACATTTCGATATACTCGTTTAAAAAATTGTATCACAAAAAGTCTTTGATTCCTTTTCGAGACAATGCTTTTGATAATGCAACCATTATCGAATTGTATTTATATAAATGTGTATTATATTATCAACAAAAGCAAAATAAGATTTTGTTAAATATATGTAAGCTGCCACATTTTAAATAAAACCGGAAGTAGAATAAATTGAGATTGCCTAACAATCTAATTTTGTTTAGAAATGCCTTCTAAGCATATATTCCAAATTCCAATTGTATGCCACAAAACACTTCCACGAATCCGCTTGACTATTAATAAAGGAGAGCCGTTCATTGCAGTGACACTACGTAGACTACACCTGTAACGAATCAAGCGCCTTCTGTAGTCCATCTTGTTTGATCTTATTTTCGATTTCTGTTAATTCCTCTTCGAACGTTGAAGACCCCGTTGTTAGCATTCCAAATAGTTTATCCAGTTTCGTTAAATCGGGTCTGGCCCCATTTAATTTAAATTGTAAGGGGTTGAATGACCTATCTTTAAGTTTGCTGACCATTTCACCTTGGTCGTGTTGGTTAGATAAGAAGGACACAAACACTAATTTGGCCGGATAGACCTCGTCATGGTATTTCTGGAATAACTCATCGAACCTGAAATTGAACAGAGACATATACTCGTATAAGCAAACTGATATCTTTCCAACAATATCTCTTAATATGAGTGCAAACCCTATGTTGTGGGTACTCAAAAGAATCGTCTCACTGTGACGATACTTTTGAGTACCAACACTTTAGGATGTAATGGTCAAATTGTTAAACATGAACAAATACAATTTAACTGAAGCTCTTTGAAATAAACGGTGCGTTTCGCTTATAGCCAGCCCTATGTGCGGTATATTTCCATGAACATACTTATACATTAGGAGTTTCGAGTATAGTGGAACAGTGTAGAACACGGTCAATTAGCATATCAATTGATATCTAAATGTAGACTGTATGTGAAAGGTTTCTTGAATGCTTGTTTAGTTCCGACAAAGCGTCTGTATAATAGTAAAGGTTAAAGCCCAATCAACTAATCAATCAATCAATCAATCAATCAATCAATCAAACAAACAAACAAGTTATCATTTCAGTTACCAAATCAAATTTGTCAATGACTAAACAGATCAATGCAATAAAATGACAAGCAAACACATAAAAGAAAAGATGCATACCACATGTGTTCATATGTTCCGTTTTCCTCTTCATCTGTTACGATGATAAAGGTTTTCACGACTTCTTTGTTCTCGTAAAATGGAAGTAAACTGTTCACCGGACTTGTACCCCCACCCAACTGTGTGTCTACCGCCAGCTGTAGCACCTTTAAGGATAGTTAAACATATTATAATAGGGAAGATGTGTACCCCACCCAACTATGCGTCTACCGCCAGCTGCAGCACCTTTAAGGAAAGTAAAACATAGTATTAGATAGAAGACCTGTACATCCACCTAACTCTGCGTCTACCGCACGATGTAGCACCTTTAAGGGAAGTAAACCATAGTATTAGATAGAAGACCTGTACATCCACCTAACTCTGCGTCTACCGCAAGATGTAGCACCTTTAAGGGAAGTAAAACATAGTATTAGATGAGGACCTGTACATCCACCTAACTGTGTGTCTACTGCTAGCTCTACCAATTAATGATAGTATTTCCTATCAGAAAAGAATCGACTAGAACCTATTAGTGGACCTTGAGGATTAACGCTGTTTTCAATGATGTTTCAGTTAAATCCTGGCGATAAGTTCACATAGCATTTATTGACTTTTTCGCACCTGCATTCCACACAGTAGTTTTTCAAAGTAACTAGTTAGCCCATTGGTGACAGACGAATATAACTATGAGCTTTGTGAATCATCAAACGAATCAATGGCCGAGTCGAGGTTTGAACTCACGACTCACGGATTGATATCTTTACAGACTGAACTTTCATTACTGGAATATAGATTTATGCGGCGGAACACTCACCTCTTCAATAGTTTTTGGTAAATAGGGTGCTGGCCTGTAGGTATCATCGAAAAACACAAGCTTTGCTGACGACATAGCGGTCAGCAACCCGGCGATGATGGTACTCGTTCTTATGGCAACGTCCATCGAGTAGGACGCATCCCCGAGAACAACAATTGGGGTCTCAAGAGATAAACTGAAATGCATATAAGTTTGAAACATATTTATTAAGAAATACAATGGAAAATTGCAAGTTTATATGAGGGAAAGGGTTAATTAACACAAGTAATACGAAAATATATTATCGTTAAGTACACACAATAAAGGGTTTCGTTAGGGTAAAAAAGGAACTATAGAACGGAAATTCGCACTTATATGAGCCTGTGATAGAATTTAGACAAGACGGCCCAGATCGGTCCGTTGGTTAAGAAGGAGATGGTGTTTGACGCTGAAAGTTTATTGTACATATTTATGATGCCGCCTGGTGGCTATCTTTTTCAACTAATCAATATGGCTTGAACAAATTATGTAGATGGTTGTCACTTCAGGAACATTCCTGCTAAATTATCTTGAAATCAGGTGAGAACTTCAACAAGAATGGCATGATAAAGTTCTGCCATTTCAACCTTTTTCTAATGCCGTCGGGCGGCCATGTTTTTCAACCAATCACTATGGCTTTCAAATTGTGAAGAGGGTCACTCAAGAAACATTTCTCCCAAATCTTCTAAGAATCCAACAAGCCGAATAAGAAAAGAGGTATTTTCTCCCTTTCTGATGCTACAGTCATCAAAAGTTCTGTAGAGTCATCAAAGTTCTGTAAAGTATTTAAATCTTTGAACAATTTTGAAGTAGGACAACCAAAGGAACATTTCTATTAAGTTTGGCAGAATTTGGTCCGGTTGATAATTTTACCCCTTATCTGACGACACCTTTATGCTATCATGTCTTTTAACTAATCATTATGGCGTGTAAGAAATATGTAGAGTGTCAATTTCTATACAATTATCTTGAAATAAGACAAGCACATTTAATAAGAGAGGAATTTAATTTTGTTTTCTTTTTGCCCCTTTTTTGATGCCGACTGGCTGCCATGTTTTTCAACCAATCAATATGACTTGAACGAGTTGTGTATGAAGACAACCAAGAAACACTTCTATCAAAATTATATTGGAATCTGACCAGCCGATTCAGAGGAAAATAATTTTAAAGCTTGGGCATTTTCTGATGCCTAAATATTCACCTAATAGCATCAATCTTCTTCTGAGCCAGAGGCAACAAGTCCTTGTAGAAAGGCGCTTTCGTTTCATCCGCTTCGGAAGGCGTGTGATCGAATGGATATGTCATGGTCATTGGAACGTTTTCTCTGTACATCTTCATGGTCAGTAGACGCTCTAGAAGCTTCCCATTGGACAACGTGACCTCACTTCCGGTCTGAACACGGTCCATAATGACTTTGTCAACTTCACCGCATCTGAGATCTTCGTACCACCTGTAGATAAATAGTGAATAAGGTAATTCGTTGAATTAAGATCCGCGCGAAAAGGAAAATTTAAAAGAACGCTCAGGATCACCTTGGTATACCAGTTACTTAATTGTTCTTTTAAATGTTTGGCCCCTGTAGAAGTCACAATGTTATAAACACATTTTGAACAGTGATTTAGTTTCTGACCCACATAACCAAGTTTCAAACATGAACTATATTTGATGGTAATGCGTGTTTTGATGAACTTTCATGAAGATTGGATTGGACTGGACCAGGAATATGGCCCCTAGAATGTCCAAAAAGCTTTCTTGAGTTTGAACTAGTGACCTAGTTTTTAATTCAACAAGATTAAGTTTAGACCTTAACTAAGCATTGGTGATGATATATGTTCTGCTTATTTCTATCGAAATTGTATGAAAAATGTGTCCTCTGAAGTGTTCAAAATGTTTTATTAAAATTCTACCTAATGACCTATATTTTTTCCAAATTTTACACAGTCTCAAACTTGACAGGGATGTGTTTGAAATAAGTGTTTTGATGAACATGTGGCCATCTAAAAACTTGATTTAGTCACATTGTTTTCGACCCAACGTGAACCAGTTTGGAGCTATACCTATATATCTAATAACTATTAGAAATAGCAATTTCTCTATTTGCCCTTGTTTTTGAAAGTCGTCTTCTGCAGAAGCGTTAAAATGCGTCTGAAAATAGGAAAGGGATAATTACTGACGATTACAGATGTAACGCACCATTGTTATCAATGCAGATAAAGATTGGTCTGCACGTTCGGACAGTTTAACCTTGAACTATAGCGTTCACTTCTAGTCCCGTCAATATGCACCAAATACTAGACTTTAACTGTGTAAGAGCTCTATAACAATATATATATATATATATACGTGATTAATTAAAGGTACTGGCTGGCATTTCCGAACATTGTAAGTTCAGATCAGCCTGTTAATATTATCGGAACCTACAACCATTGACAGCTTATTTCAATCACGCTGCATGTGTGCTTCCTGGAAACTTAATCAGTAATCGCTCCGTTTGTATGGAAAAACCACAAAGCCAGAACTGGATACGAACACTGGACCTTCGGAATGAGAGGCCGACGCTCCATATCTTAATAGCAGCATGAAGTCAGCGGGATAAGGTTTAACCCTTTCTCCAATACAGATGCTTTTTGACCCCTCTGTAGAAGACGACTTTTGACAACAATGTGACAGAATAAGACATTGCTTATAATTTTTCCTTTTGCCACAATGTGATTTCAACTATACCATAAATAGGTATACATTAATTTATAGAGATTTCCAATATTTTTGCCTTGGATTATTTCAAAGTCGTCTGCTGCAGAATTGCTGTATGTGGGAAAGGAGTAACGCCACTAACCAAAGTATCGTGTCCAATTTGGTTTCGTTTGCTGCTATTCGAGCCTTAGACTCCTCGGTTAGGGATTCTATATGGTTCTTTACGTGTGCGTATGGAATTGGATACTCGACTAGCAGCTGATTGACGTTGTCGGCCGTCAGCTCGCGACATTTCTCCACCATGGAACCTTCCGGTGGGGGTCCACCGAAACAATATTCTAAAAACCATGGCAATTCTGGGAAATCCTGAAAATGATAAGACAATCGTTACATTAGATATCTTTACAGCCGCATGCTTCATATACATCACTAAAGAAAGTTAACAGCACTGTTGCTAGCACTTTTCTTGTTCGAGGATTTATTTCATTTATTAGTCGCCGGGCAGAAGCCCGCGACTTCTATTTTTAATAGGTTTTCTGAAATCACATGGGAGGGGGGATTATTATTAGAAAGAAACACATTTAGATGTCTTGAACATATTACAATTGTGTTTGTTTAAAAACACTAAGTAATGACACATCTAAAATGAAATAAATATTCCGATGTTTTAGGTATTTTCAGTTTCTTTATTTGGACTCGCATTTATGTTTTTTTGTTTTATTTACGAAGACAAAACAGTCCCTATTAGCTAGACTGGTATACATTTATTTTACACTATATACTACATGTAATCAAAAGGCGATAACTACAAACCTTTACGTCGCAGTCTAATTTGTTTACTTACGCGCACCTGCGTGACTCGCAAATACCAACTGCGTAGATCAATATTCTTTGCAGAGAGCCGCTCTTTACACTCACTTACAAATAGTAAATTATAGGTGATTTAAAATGTTTATTTGGTTCGAAACAAATGAAGAAAAGAACAAACCGAGATAAAACTGGTTTTAATGGAAAAATGACTTTGAACGAACACTCTCTGCCTATAAAGAGAGTTTCAAGAACGACACCTCTGCGAATAAGAAAGAATCGGGTCTTTCGTACACAATTATTTCGTCCATGACAATTTTAAATGTGTCATTTAATTCCCTAAAGGCATATTGCTTCCGATCTGCATATTGTTATGCATCATTGACACAAGGGCGCTCATCATAATATAATTTTAAAACATGAGTAGTTTGTTATTTTCATTATAAAAAAGGAAGGAAAGAATTAAAATAAATTAACATGTTGTAGGGCTAAGTTTATGTTCGAAATTAAGTTTAAATTATACAACAATTTCAATGAGATTTAACTGTTTAGTTGATATTATATTTCGAAGGTGGTCTAATTTATAAATATTGGACTACATTTCAACATTTGTTAAAGTATGATATAATTAGGATGCCAAGCTAATATCATCTTGAGAAAAAGAGAAAATCATGATTTCAGCGATTTAACCCTTATCTCATTGTTTTAAAAGTAGATTGCTGCAAAGGTGTCCACTGTTGACTTTAAAAGAGGAAAGGTAAAATGACGTGCTATTGCATGCATATCCGAAAATTGTCTGTTTTGTGGTTTTATTGAAAAATAATAAAATTCAAATATTCTGACAAACATCTTGAAAAGTGTATGTGGAATTCACAAATCTTATAATTATTCCTTAATGAAAGCACTGTATACATACTAAGACTAATGGTTGGCAAGATTACTCATTTCCATTACTGTTTATGATCAATAATTAGTTGGTTGTGTGTATGGTCAACCTACTTTGAAATGGAGATTGATCATAAACAATGAAAGGCTTCAATTATCATTCACTTCGTTGACAAAACAATGCAAGTTATGATACATTTTCACTTGACCCCACCCCTGATGTTCCAATATGCCCCTCAGTTGATAACTGTTTATTCAACTACTATACTGTTAGTGTTATGCATAACTGCACTATGGATATCCGGCGACATGGATGCGTTGCATCAACTTTCTCTTGTATGCTTAGTATATAATATTATCAAAGAATGCAAAACAAATCCTATTGCTTAAAGTTTGCGTACTTCTTCTTTATATTAAGTCTAAAGTACTTCCGGTATTATTTATCCTGACACCGATGCCCCTATCGTAATGTTACCCTTGTAATGGAGGGAAGACAAAACTACCATTGTTAAATCTTTTCCACCTACAGACGCATTTTGACGCATCTGCAGCAAACGACATTTGAAAATATGTCTGCAAGTTGAGAAGGTCTTCGACAAGATGAGCAAATTTATCATTTTGTTTACAAAGTTTTCAACTCTATTCAAAAGTTATACTTCAATTTTTAGAGATTTAAAACATATGTCCATATATGTCTGCAAAGTAGCCTGCAGCAAATGTTTTGTATTTGGGAAAGGCTTAAATCTTTGGTATGCCGGTATGATAAAAAAAAAAGGCAGAAAGAAATTGTAAGTAAGATTGATACATGTTTAGTCAGATGCATACCTGTTTAGGGTGCAAGTGGCAAATGTCTGTTAGTTTTTTCCATGATTCCTTTGGAAAGTGAAGTGCGTAGAATTCCAATTCTTCCTTCGTAAACCTTTTCACCCATCGCTTTATGTGTTTACAGACTGCACCGCTGGCTGAACCATGCTGTAAGTAGCAAACAGCAATGAAAATCACAATAACAATGCCAAATGAGCCGTCCCGCGAGAAAACCCAACATTATGGCCTCTGCGTAATGTACCGACCCAGATCAGCCTGCACAGTCCGCGCAGACTGATCCAGGCCGACACATTCCGTCTCAGTGGGATAGAGGTATCGAGTAATGATTCCTTAAACAGAAAACCCTCAGGAGGCGAAAATTGTAAATCCGGGTAAGCCTGCGCGGCATGCATAGGCTAATCCGCGTCGATACTGTACGCATAGTCCACACTGTTAGTTTTCTCGCAGGGCGGCTCAAATATTTATTAGAAAATATAGCAGCTTTTAACCATCTTTTAACTCGGTGTGAATATGAGGTAACTGAATATGAGATAGTTAGTAGAATTAATTGATCAAAATTGAATATTAACTCCGATTAAAGTAAGGTGCAATCTCATTAAGACCTTAACATCGCTGCGTTAAGATATTATGACTGCCTATTACAGATTGTTCCAGATCGAAATTTGCGTCAGCCAATCAGTTTGTTATAAACAGGGGCTAAAGCCCATCTAAAATAACGAAATAGAGACGCGGTGTTTGGCCGAGTGTTCCAATTGCAGAACCAAACGTTGCATATCGTGCATTTCATTTGAAAAAACAACAACCGAGCACCTGCTCATGAATATCAATTCGAGATGACCTTTTATGTGGTGTCGTCAGATCCAATATGAACATTTGGTCTGATTTCAATGAGAATGCATGGATTTGCACTTCACCTATCGCAAGATAATTGAATAATGTTAAAAGCTTGACTGAAACTGTGGCCATCAGCAACAATAGTTCTACTGAAATAATTGAATAATGTTAAAAGCTTGATTGATACTGTGGCCATCAGCAACAATAGTACTACTGAAATACTTACGATCGGTTTGTTTTTCGTGAGGTTATCGATGTCCGATTTCAGATTACCGAGCGTTTTAGCATTGACCTTCCCGGGTGTCACCTGTAGACGCTTTAATTTCTTCTCCAGAACTCGAATCTGACGACCAGAATCTAACAAGGTAAGGGCCTTCAAGACCTCGTTTACGCCAAAATAGTCTTTGTCTTGAAGAAAGGTGTCCGCCAGATCATAGTCATTCCTCGCCCAAGCGGCAGCCAATGCTCTTATTCGTGCATCTAATAATAAATACATTGTTAACGATATTGAACTATGTTGGTCAAGGAAGATCGTGAGAAAGTACTTTTTGTGTAATAAAGCTTGTTGCTGTTCCCTAACCTATTCTTACTGTGTACCTTCTTCATTTGATATACTAAATATTATTCATCTGACATATTGTATAGTTATATATGTATTTACTTTTCTCTAAGCCATATTCTTCCACGTTGTTAATGACAAATTGTGTCGATATTTGTCAATAAAGAATTGAATTGAATTGAATTGTATCATCCAACCATTCACGTCATACAATTAGAAGATAAAAACCTCAGAAATATAACGGTTTGGCTGTAGCTAGCGCTCTAAATAAAATTATCATGGGCTTGGTGTAGTACTCTTATGTTATATATATATATATATGGTCTGTGGTGGTCTTGATACCATGGTCATGCTGTCTGTAGCGGTCGTTATATCGAGGTTTTGCTGTAGTGGTCTTTATATCATAACCTTGCTGCAGCGGTCCTAATATACAACATATATTTTTGCTGCAGTGGTCTTATATCACAATTCAACAGTTTTGTGCCTTTATATCATTGTTCCTATAGTGGTCTTAATATCGCAGGTTTCATGCAGTTTCATACGTCATGGTTTAATTGTAGTGGTCGTTACTATATTGAAATCAATGTTTTACTGTAGTGGTCGTTATAGCAAGGTTTATAGGACTGGTCTGAATGGGGGGGGGGGCGTCATTATTATATTTTACAGAGCTTTATATGGGATGTGTATTTCATGTTCTTACATCCCTTTTGACCCTTTTACACTATGTTGTGGGTACTCATGATTATTTTGAGTGCCCACAACGTATACCGGTTTTGGATGAGTAATAAGAGAGATCTTTTTGGAAAATACTAGTGTATGCCTGTTTGTATATGCCTCTGGCTAGACTTACTCTGTGCGACATCCACCCCATTCTTCTTTAGCACCACCATCCCAGCAGTATACCGGTCTCTGTTGGTTTCCTGTGCATCGTAATGCTGATCGACGCTAGCGTTTCCCACAAAGAAGTCCGTTACGTTTTTGTTCACATCGAAGTCTTTGACATCCACTACATGAGCGTTTCCGTCCGAGGTATTCACCACGAGTCGATTGACAGAACGGGCACCTGTAACACAGAAGGAACAATGACAGAATGAGTCAGTTTAACTTGACTGGTACCCGATATATTTTATACCATTAAGGTATATACTATGAATGTCAGACTATGAATGTCAGACTTCCTTTGGCTTTGATGCAGTGTATATTCTACAGCATCAGTGACTGATCACTGAAATGCAAGACTTCAGTTGGCAAATAACACTTGCTTTCGGGATATTCGGATTAGGGCCACGGCCCAGAGTCAAAAATAGAAATAATAATAAATAGTAACATTTGGGTACGTTTTTGGGTCGATTTTAATGTTTATAAATGTGAAAAGTAAGCTCTCAGCATGGGTTTGAATTTTTCGGTTGCTCCCACTTCTCCTTCTGGTTTGACAACACTGGTTGCGGAGCTAGGCGTGAATTTAGGGGTACTTTCGCGTCCAAGATTGCATGAAGAGGAGCCGGAAACATGGTATTTCTGACTGCATCCACAACTTGTTTATTTTTTTGAGAGTCTTAGCAGCTCTACAATTTTAAGCTACCCCCACCCCCTGGTTTTTGTTGGGTGATTTTTGGACTGAAGGTTAAAATTGCTCTTTTTGTCCTACTTTTTTCACCCTGTTTCAGACCACTTTTGTGTCCAATTATTTCCATAAGATTTACTGAGTGTGAATTCCAATCATTTTGTTATATAATTCTAGCATTCCTTGATACAGGAAAAGCCTTTTAATAATACCAGAATGGATATTATGAGAAATATTGAGAAAATAAAAGTTGGGGTGTCCCCACGAAACAGAAAATAAGCTTTCAACTGTGTATTGCCACCTAGAAGTGTATTATTCTACAAAAATCATTGAACTGCAAGGATAGAGAGAAAGAGAGAGCACTCTTATATATCGTAAATATTATGCAATAATATTATAATTACCTCCCCTGCATCCACCACGTCTACCTCCCCGAGAAGCTCCTCTATGACCCCTTCCACGTCCACGACCCCTCATCCTTATTTATATATTATCACAATATTTCACTTGTATCTTAATAAATGTCACTTTTTTTCGTTGCGTTGTTTTGTCCTTTGCGTTCTCGATAAACCATCTGTCTAAACGTTACTTTGGAATGCGAGCTATTTTATACCTTCGCAATGTACATGTATACATGTCACTTCTAAAAATAGAAACAAGAGGTTGTACATTTAAATCAACTGGTTGGTCTGGAGAATGTTTCTACTTATTCTATTTTTTCTTCTTCTCCTTCATCTTCGTTCTCTTTTTAACTCTTTTTCGAGATTAACATATGTATTAACTTACACCTATAATCACCAATCGCACGATTCAAATGAAATCCTAGCTTAAATAGTTAGAACACGTAAACAACTTATAATGTAATTGAAAGCGATCGAATTAAACCTTGATCTTTTGACATACATAATCATGTTTAACTCTAAGCAATTGAAACAAACTCAATAAAAACGAATAAGTAAAGGCTACGGCTTGAAAAGAACAGAAAACATAGAGGGGAACGGATGTGCTGAGCACTGGTTTAAAGACGGTTATACGAGGAACAGTCGAGCTAACACAGGAGCTATTGCACAACATTGCAACTTATCTCAGTCTGAATTTTGTTAACCATAATTTGTTGACGAAAAAATAATCTTTTGAATATATCCAACTAATGAATGATTATGAAAAAGAAATATTCGTCGAAAAAGTAGCCAAAGGGAAATAACAGTATTCTACACAAGATTGAACTGCATCCAATATCCCGGTTAACGATCAATCGATCTACATAAATAGATTCTACATGTAGGCCTACGTATATGATAAGTATTTCACAATGTTGTACAACGTGTTTGTTAGGGCAATTCATGTATTGCTTTGTCTTTTTGAAATGGTTATTTACGCCGCTTTCAACATTATTAGTTATAATGTGCTTTTCCACGTGTTTATACATACCTCTTTTAACCCTTTCCCACACATAGACGCATTTGAAGAAGATGACTTTTAAATTTTAAACATAAGATCAAAAGGAGAAAATGTTTATTGTGATTCAAATTGGATGTTAATCGAAAAAAGTTTAATTGAACACATCGGATGAAAAGAAAAAAAATCAGAGAGCTTGCATGTGAAAACAAAATAGGAAAACAAGTATTATGAGCAGGGGCGTAGCTAGGGCCATATTCCAAGTACTCTCACACTAAATTATTGGGAGTCCGGGGCCTGAAGCCAAATTGTTAGGCCAATTAATTTTTCGTTTTTGGAATTCCAAGTACTCCCGTGAGTATGCCTGGTTACGTGCCTGGTGAGAAAATGAGACATTTTTTATGTCTATAAGCAGTGCGAGTGTATTAAATAATTGATACACTCGCCCTGCTATAAGGGAACGGATTTTTTTTTCTGGTATGATGTTTGCAGACTGTTCTGCATTGAAAACACAGAATGAAACTACAGATGGAAAATTGGAGGTATAATTTTAAAAAAAATGTGAGAAAATAAATGAGAAATCACTGATTTTGAGCAAGTTCCACTTTCCCAAAATGTTTTCAAAAGTAGTTTTTAAGCTGTCTAAAGTTTCTGTACGAGTTAAAGGTGTATGAAGTGTAGTATTTTGGACAAGGGACCGGGCATGTATCTTGTGCTTGACAAGAGGCGACCTTTGAAAGCATCGTGGAAAAGTGACAATTTGATAAACCCTTTCCAATTTTCATACGCATTTGCTGCAGACAACTTTTAAAAATGTTGTTGCAAAAGAAGAAAATGTCCATGATTAGCAATGTCTTACCTGCTACAATGTTTTCAACTCTATGTATCAACCCTTTCCCTCATACGACAGTTCTGCAGCAGACAACTTTCAACATATGTTGTCAAAAAATAGAAAATCCCTATAATTGAATGGATAACATATGACTAAAAGTGGAAAACATTGTGGCAAAAGGAGAAATTGCTCATGTTTTCAAAAAGCTGTCTGATGCAGAGGCGTCAGAAAGCGTCTATATGAGGGAAAGCGTTAAGCATACTTTCATTTACAGAGAATGTCCTTACTCTTGCCTAGATGTTTTCAAAGTCGTCTGCTGCAGATGTGTTGTATGTGGAAAAGCGTTAACATGAAAGAGTTCTGCTTTCTACGAAAGACCGGTGGTGACTTCCAAACTTCATACTTCACATTTCACACTTCACACGTATGAAGTGTGAAGTATGAAGTCTGAATTTTAAAGACTTCAGACTTCAAACATATTATCTATGAAGTGTGAAGCGTGAAGTGTGAAGTGTAAAATGTGAAGTATGAAGTTTGGAAGTCACCACCGGTCTTTCGTAGCTTTCCATAAATATATTTCAGTTTTGTATCGAAGCTTTTTTTTTTCAACAGTTCAAAATATGATATTAAGATATTGTCAGAGCAGACAGCTCCCTGTGATGTCCATAGTGGTTGTATGCAGTTGGTCTAGGGTTTGGCCCTCGACCGGGTCATACCAAAAAGTTTGAAAATGTGAATAATTTAATTTAAACTGATTTATTTTACATCGATTGCGAAACGAGCTTTCAGCTTATATTAATCACGCTCGATGTCTGCTTCCTGGGGACTTAACCAGTACTCGCGCCGTTTGTGTGGAAAAAAAACCTAAGTCAGGACCCGCTCATCACGGGACTCGAACCAGGAACCTTTGGTACGAGAGGCCGACGCTCTACCTCTGCACCACTTGTGTCGATTGCGGGTTTGATCACTGACCGGGTCATACCTAATAGTTTACAAATGGAAGCAGTAGCTTTCTCTCCTTGGCGACCAGGACTGTGGTGGTAAGCAAAGCGTAAAACAAATGTGGAAAACGGTCATTTTGTATATCTGCCCCAGTCTTTTAAAGCACCTGAATGCTTTCCCACATAGGCTGTTAACCGATTGGTGGAAGACGGATGCCGCTTGTCGCAGTGACTTTTGTCAAAGCTCTGAAAGAAAATTGGCCGAGCTGGGGTTCGAACTCACAACCCCTGGATTGACAGCCCGCGTCGCCCAACTGTATGCTCGTTTTCAACAATTTCTTCTTTGGTCAGTATGTTTTCAAAAAGCCGTTTGCTGCAGAGGGAAAGTGTATTTATTTATTGAGGTTTTACGCCGCTTTAAAAATTATTTCAGTTATATCACGGCGACAGTTCACTTATTCATGATCCCTGGGTAAACAAACCAATACTAGGCTAGGAAATGTGCCTTGCCAAAGGGCACTCCATGATGACCGAGGTGCCGCGACTGGGGATCGAACCCGGGACACACAGTTTCGAAATACCCGACGCTAACCACTCGACCACAGCGGATTCTGAGGGAAAGTGTAAACAGGTTGGTCAACAAAACGCTTGTTTCTATTATAGCCTTTTGATTGCTACCTCGTGTTCAAAGGGCGCTTCGATTATTGGCGCATGTCAGACCATTAACCCTTTTCTTCATATGACAATTATGCTGCTGACGACTTCGAACCAATTTTGTCACAAAATAGAAAATCTCTATAATTGAATGGATAACCCAAGACTAAAAGTGGAAAACATTGTGGTAAAAGGAGAAATTGCTCGTTTTGAGCAATTTCTTCTTTTGTCACTATTTTTTCAAAAAGCTGTCTGCTGCAGAGGCTTCAGAAAGCGGTCTATATGACGGAAAGGGTTAAATGAAATGGTAGGGCCAGGTTACTCCAGACGAAGGGTTCCCTACCTATATACATATTAGCCTCCCTTTGTGATGGTCTATATATATATATATATATATATACCCTCTCTGTTGTACTAGAGCACCCAACTTGGGACCAGGATATCAGGGTTTGATCCCCAGTGGCTTCCTACAAAACCCTGTATTCTTTGTTTGTTTATTGGGATTTTACGCTGTTTTCAACATTATTTCAGTTATATCATTGCGACAGTTCACAAAAATTCATGATCCCTGGGTAAACAAACCAGTACTAAGCTAAGAAATGTGCGTTGCCAAAGGGCACTCCACCATGACCATCATGCCTCGGTTGGGAATCAAACCTGGGATGCCCGGTTTCAAATCTCCGACGCTAACCACTCGACCAACCACGGCAGATTCCTACCAAAGACTGTGGCATCTCTCCTTGGTCCCCAGTGTTGAATGTTGAATGAAGAGCAATACAACTGATGCATCGCTGTCAGAATAAATATTATCAAAACTACCGGTAGTTTACCTAAAAAAAACCTGTGATATAAATAATATCAAAAGTACTGGCAATTTACCCAGAAAACCCTGTGATATAAATAATTTATAAACTTTTGAAAGAAGTGAAATTTAACATTATTTACAAAATAATTATTCTAAAAGTAAATATTTTAAGTTAATAACAACTCAAATACAGTCCATCAGAATGAGTCTTTATTAACCAAAATTAAATTATGAAACCCAGGCAAGTAACAGGTCTTTGTCTAGACTAGAATCAAACCAAAACAAATCAATAACAAGTAACAGATTTAATGTATATCCTACAATCGGATCCAAAAGTAAAATCAATCAATAACCCTTTCCCTCATAAAGATGCTTTCAGACACCTCTGCAGCAGACGGCTTTTTGAAATCATAGCGACAAAAGAAGAAATTGCTCAAAACAAGCAATTTCAACTTTTGCCACAATGTTTTCCACTTTTAGTCATATGTTTCCCATTCAATTATAGGGATTTTCTATTTTTTGACAAAATATGTTCAAAGTCGTCTGCTGCAGAATTGTCATATAAGGGAAAGGGCTAAGTAAACCTTTCCCACATACAACAATTCTGCAGCAGATGACTCTGAAAATATCTGAAAATATCTAAGCAAAAATATAAATTCTCTAGAAATAAAAAGATGATGATTGAATACATTTGAAAACTTCGTGGCAAAAGGAGAAATTGCATATTTTGAGCAATTTCGGCTTTTGTCACGATGTCTTCAAAAGTCGTCTGCTGCAGAGGCATTGGAAGGCGTCTATGTGTGGGAAAGGGTTAAGTTAACCTATCTCACATACAGATGCTTTCTGACGCCTCTGCAGAAGACACATTTTGAAAACATTTTGACAAAAAGCAGAAAGTACTTGCTTATGATTAGCAATTACTTCTTTTGTCATGATGTTTTCAACTTTATCCAATGATTTGGGTTTTTATGTAGT
Organism: Serripes groenlandicus; assembly: GCA_031761405.1. Classification (NCBI taxonomy): domain Eukaryota; kingdom Metazoa; phylum Mollusca; class Bivalvia; order Cardiida; family Cardiidae; genus Serripes; species Serripes groenlandicus. The sequence goes on from JASEVX010000002.1 coordinate 19,942,088, forward strand.
GGTTTTCAATATTTTTGTCTAGATGTTTTCGAATTCGTCTGCTGCAGATTCAATCTCATTAAAGTCATCTCCTATTAATGCTACGCATACATTTGGTCAGATTGTGTACTTTAGTCAGATTGCTGCAGATTTGTTGTATGTGGGAAAGGGTTCAAGTAGCCTTGTAAAAGAAAACTAGACATTGTCGTAGACTATTCCAAATCAAACTTAACCCTTTCCCTCATATAGATGCTTTCTGAAGCCTCTGCAGCAGACGACTTTTGAAAACATAATGACATTAGGGGAAATTGCTCAAAACAAGCAATTTTCCCTTTGGCCACAATGTTTTCAACTTTATTTAATAATTAAGCTATCTTTAATGTGGATGTTTTGGGTTTTTGTCACTATGTTTTCAAATTCTTCTGCTGCAGATTTGCTGTATGTGGGAAAGGGTTAAAGAAAAGAACAGATGATCACATCTTTTTAACCTTAACTGTCATATCATAAAGGTCAGAAGTTAATCTCATATTGAGCAAGACATAATAACTTGACCTTTGACAAACCATAACCCCAAACCTACCAAACGCTTTACCCACACTTTGAGATTCAATTAAACAATGTCATATAAAAACTGGTGTGACTTTTGTCATCAAGGTATTTTATTTCAATTACCCTTTCTCACATATGACAAATCTGCAGCAGACAATGTTAACAAATTCCAGGCAAATTTATGGAAAATCTCTATTAATGAGTGTTAAGTATTGAAAAGAATTCAAAAACATTGTGGCAAATGGAGGAATTTCCCATAAACAGCAATTACTCCTTTTTCATTATGTTTTCAAGAGTCATCAGCTGCAGAGGCGTTAGAAAGCGTCTATATTCCCCAAAATGAAGATCCGTTTTCACACATGTGCAGTGGATGACTATGGTAAACATTGTGACAAACAGATCAATTGCTCCTTTTCAGCACTTTCTCCGTTTCCCACAATGTTTTCAACTTCATTCAATAATTAAACAAGTAGTTTCATTAACCCTTTCCCTCATACGACAATTCTGCAGCAGACGACTTTGAACTTATTTTGTCAAAAAGTGGAAAATCTCTATAATTGAATGGATTGAATGGATAACCTATGACAAAAAGTGGAAAACATTGTGGCAATAGGAGAAATTGCACGTATTGTGCAATTTCTTCTTTTGTCACTTTATTTTCAAAAAGGTGTCTGCTGCAGAGGCGTCAGATATCAGGGAAAGGGTTGATAGATCAATTGCTCAATATCAGCGATTTCTCTGTTTCTATAGGTTCATCAATAGTGCTTTACCAAATGTTTGCCTAGATCATTTCAAAGTCGTCTGCCGCTTTTTTGTTTTTATGTGCGAATGGGTTATGAGTTTATATATATATTCCTCTGACTGATAGGAAAAAGTCGTTATTAACCCTTTCCCACATACAGACTCCTTCTGATGCCTTTGTAGCAGATGACCTTTTAAAACATTCTGATAAAAGGAGAAATTGCATGCTCATAATCAACAATGTCTCTTTTGCCACAATATTTACAACTCTTTTTGATAATTATACTTTCATTTACAGACTTTTCCAATTTTAGTTTGAATAATATTTAATAGTCTTCTGCTTCCGATTTGCTGTATGTTGGACAGACAGTTAACCCTTTCCCACATACAACAATTCTGCAGCAGACGACTTTCAACATATTTTGGTCAAAAAATAGAAAATCTCTTGAATTTAATGGATAAGCTATGACTAAAAGTGGAAAACATTGTGGCAATAGGAGAAATTGCACGTTTTTTTTTAGCAATTTCTTCTTTTATCACTATGTTTTCAAAAAGCTGTCTGCTGCAGAGTCATCAGAAAGCGTCTATATGAGGGAAAGGGTTAAATTAACCATTTCCTACTAGTCCGACAGACTTAAATAATTCTGTATGTGAAGAAGCCACAAGCAAGTATTTAAATAACCTCTATTAATGTCTTCATGCAATGTAGACTTAAATCCAATTTTGTTGTCTACAACTGGTTATATATATACGATATAGAAATAAGATATAAGTCACTATTATGTATGTATTACATGTATTTTTCTCTAAAAAGAAAACTCTGTGGCAAACAGTTTTTGAATATGTTGTAGTAATGGAAGCCTTTATTCAATATTGCGGGATTGCTCACTTTTCAAGCTTTGCTATGAAATTTACATGTATGCCTGAATACAAATGTACTTTATTTTCAATTTTGTCATCAGATGGCTAATATTGAGAAGATGCTCTATTAATTTCATCAAGTTGCCTCCCTATATTGCATTAAATTCAAAATGTGTTTATTTGCATGCATTGTCCATATACACTTTGTGTGTAAGCCTAGCATGAATGATATGTATTTTTTACTGATAAACCATCATCTTGTATACTTTCACTGATGTACACAGCTATAAAATGTAATATTTGACTTTTTGAAAGTTTTGTTGAAAAGATGGAAGTTTTTCATATTTATCATCTTTCCAACAATGATTTCATCCACTTTTCACCATGGTTTCAATATGGGGTTCACATCGCAATAACCGAAGAATTATGAACATTAATAAAGTACTCATTTATATTGTGTGCATGTATATGTATCATTACATGCTCTTTTTTCTTATTTAATTGTCTTTATGTATACATATGCGTGAGCATATATTTTTCAATTCACCACCCACCGACCCATCCATCCATCCATTCAGCTATTCACCCATCCACCAATACATCCATCCATCCATTCAGCTATTCACCCATCCACCAATACATCAATCCATCCATCCATCCATTCAGCTATTCACCCATCCATCCATTCAGCTATTCACCCATCCACCAATAAATCCATCCATCCATTCAGCTATTCACCCATCCACCAATACATCCATCCATACATTCAGCTATTCACCCATCCACCAATACATCCATCCATCCATCCATTCAGCTATTCACCCATCCACCAATACATCCATCCATCCATTCAGCTATTCACCCATCCACCAATACATCCATCCATCCATCCATCCATTCAGCTATTCACCCATCCACCAATACATCCATCCATTCAGCTATTCACCCATCCACCAATACATCCATTAACTCACCTACTAACACATTCATCCATGTATTTCACGATTTGTAATAATAATTGCTGTACATGTCTACATTTTGTTTCGGTAGATAGGTGCTGCATTTAATGTTTTCCGTTTGTGTATTATATGCATTTAGATGACAATGCTTTAAATGTTTAGTTTCAATCAAGCTTTGCTATCTGTTGCATAGCCTTATACTACTCTCACTCATCCTCTGTCCTTTTGTCTGTCCTGTTTTTCTTACTCTTACAATTTCATGTACATTCTGTAAACAGATGATTATACTTGTTTGTATTGTATTGTATTGTATTGTATTGTATGTTTACAATGTATCTTCTGCAAAGGAGGATTAATAAAATATATATATATAAATATTTATATATCAGGCTAATTCTAACTCTTTCTCATGAGATTAGTTTTGAGGCATCTGCAGCAGACGGCATTTGAAAACAATTGTGACAATGATGTTTGCTGAAGATTTTATTATAAGTGGGAAAAAGTTTATTTAAAATAAGTAATATGAAATGCCCAAATGCGCAGCAAACCCTTACGTAGACCAACAGCTTAAATCTGTCTCACTTATAAGCTTATTATGCCTTTATATTTATACATAGAGTTTTTCAATATTTTTGCACAGACCTTTAAAAATTGTCTACTGCAGATTTGTTGTATGTGAGACGGGATTAAATTACCATAAAACATTTCCCACATATGAACCCTTTCCCACATACGGACACTTTTTTAACGCCTCTTTAGCAGACGACCATTTGAAAACATTGTGACAAAAAAAGAAGTTGCTCATAATGAGCAATTTCTCCCTTTGCCACATTATTTTGAACTTTATTCAGTAATAAAACCTTCATTTATAGGTATATTCTGTGTTTTTGCCAAGATGTTTTCATTGTCATCTGCTGCAGTTTTGTTGTATGTGGGAAAGGGTTAAGGGATATCATTGTGTCCCACCAACTTTTTTACTCCACATGTATATTTACTAAAAATATCACTCATATGTTCATTGCATTTGTTCATATTTTTAAAAAAGTAAATCTTTCAACATATAGACGCTTTCTGACACCTCTTTAGCAGATGACCATTTTGAAAACATTGTGACAAAAGAAGAAATTGCTCATGATGAGCAATTTCTCCTTTTACCACATTGTTTTCAACTTTCTTCAGTAGTTAAACCTTCATTTATAGGTATTTTCTGTGTTTTTGACTAGATGTTTTCAAAGTTGTCTGCTGTAGTTTTGTTGTCTGCTGTAGTTTTGTTGTCTGCTGCAGTTTTGTTGTCTGCTGCAGTTTTGTTGTCTGCTGCAGTTTTGTTTTGTTGTCTGCTGTAGTTTTGTTGTCTGCTGCAGTTTTGTTGTCTGCTGTAGTTTTGTTGTCTGCTGCAGTTTTGTTGTCTGCTGCAGTTTTGTTTTGTTGTCTGCTGTAGTTTTGTTGTCTGCTGCAGTTTTGTTTTGTTGTCTGCTGCAGTTTTGTTGTCTGCTGCAGTTTTGTTGTCTGCTGCAGTTTTGATGTATGTAGGAAAGGGTTAAGGGATATCATTGTGTCCCACCAATTTTTTTACTCCACATGATCACTCATATTATGTTCCATTTCATTTGTTCATATTTTTAAAAAGGAAATCTTTCAACCATTTCCCACATATAGACGCTTTCTGACGCCTCTGCAGCAGATGACTTTTGAAAGCATTCTGACAAAAGAAGAAATTGCTCAAAACAAGCAATTTCTCCTTTTGCCACAATGTTTCAACTCTAAAGAGGTTTTCTATATGGTTTGTGTACACATGTTTACAAAGTCGTCTGCTGCACAATTCATGTATATGGGAAAGTGTTAACCCTTTCCCTCATACGGCAAGTCTGCAGCAGACAACTTTGAACGTATTTTGTCAAAAAATAGAAAATCTCCATAATGGAATGGATATTACCTATGACAAAAAGTGGAAAACATTGTGGCAAAAGGAGAAATTGCACGTTTTGTGCAATTTCTTCTTTTGTCACTTTGTTTTCAAAAAGCCGGCTGCTGCAGAGGCGTCAGAAAGCATCTATATGAGGGAAAGGGTTAACTGATTCCCTGATTTTAACCCGTACACTGTTGGAACCGATTTTGTGAAGGCAGTGCAACCAGTATAGACCCAGATCAGTTGGTGCATTTACCCCTTTTGGCCAGACTCTATACTGTATGCTGCTCGCCTCAACAATTTCATCTTAATATTTCTAGAATTGGCTATGGACTCTTTCAAATGCAAAACTGGACAAGTCCATTTTAAAAATTCAGCATTGAACGAGTTAAATTCTTAGAGGATTTGGAAACATCTGATGACACAAGTGTTAAATATGAGCAGAGCTGCAGAAAAACAAACCTTAACCCTTTCCCTAAAGAATTCTGCAGCAGACAACTTTGAAATAGTCTAGGTAGGCAAAAATATAGAAATTATCTATAAAAGAAAATATAATTGAAGTTAAAAATATTATGGCAAAAGGTGAAATTACTCATTTTGAGCAATTTTGCCTTTTGCTACAATGTTTTAAAAGTCATCTGCTGCAAATATGTGGGAAAGGGGTTTACATAATTATAACAAGTGTAGTAAAAGATTTATCCATGCTAAAGGATCCAAATAAATACTGCTTTACAGAAATTTCTTGAAACGTTCTATATATATAACTACTTGACAGAACCAGATCAGATGTCATTAATGTGCTAGCTAATCTGGATATACACTTTTCGTAAATGCATTGTATTGTTTTTTTGCAGAGCACCACACATATACATACGGAAAATTGAAAGCAATAGTTTGAGTAAAAATTATTGTGGGAAAAGTAGAAATTGTTCATGAATGCTCTCTGAAATTGTCTGCTGCAGTGTTGCTTTCTGCAATTACATGTACATAGTCAGCTCTTCTAGGAGGGAAATGTTGTAAACAAGAGGCCCATGAGGGCCTATGCTCTACTGGGATGGTTCTTTGGTCATTTTCAATCCAGAGCATGTATGTATGGTGAAGATCAGATAGTAAATGGAGGCTCTATTGTGTTCACAAGCTGTATTATAGCAATTTTGACAATTTCAATGGCCATAATCCAGTCATGCAAGGGCACATCTGGCTGGTTTTCGAAAGGAACCGAGCTCTCATCAATATTTAACTACTATCTAAGTTTGGTGAAGATCAGATAATAAATGGAGCCTCTATTGTGTTCACAAGGTCTATTATAGCAATTTTGGCAAATTCAAGGGCCATAATCCAGACTTGCATGGGCGGATCTGGCTGGTTTACAAAAGGAACCAAGCTCTCATCAATAATTAACTACTACCTAAGTTTGTGAAGATTGAATAGTAAATGGAGGCTCTATTGTGTTCAAAAACTGTTATATAACAATTTTTACAATTTCAAGGGCCATAATCCAGTCTTGCATGGGCAGATCTGGCTGGTTTGCGAAAGGAACTGAGCTCTCATGAAAATCTAACTACTGTATAAGTTTGATGGAGATACAAAACTGAAAACTTTATCACGTTCACAAGCTGTATTATAGCAATTTTGACAACTTCAAGGGCCATAATCCAGTCATGCAAGGGGACATCTGGCTGGTTTTCGAAAGGAACCAAGCTCTCATCAATATTTAACTACTTTCTAAGTTTGGTGAAGATAAGAAAGTGAATGGAGCCTCTATTGTTTGCGAAAGGAACCGAGATCTCATGAATATCTAACTACTGCATAAGTTTGATTGAGATACAATCAAAACTGAAGACTGTATCGCGTTCACAAGCAATTGTTTACGGACACATGGACGCCAATATGACGGACACCTCGCCATGCCACAACATAAGCTCTTCTGGCCTTTAGCCAGTAGAGCTAATCACATAAAATGAAAATGAATATTTCTTTTTGTGACAAGATGATTTGTAGAAGTTTCTTGAAACCTTGAGCACTACTCATATACATATGGAAAATTAAAAGTAATAGTTTGAGCTACAATTATTATGGGTAAAGGAGAAATTGCTCATGTTGAGTGATGTCTCATTTCCCCACAATGCTTTCTGAAGTTGTCTGCTTTCGCTGATGACAAAGACAGCTCTACTAGGAGCGAAATGTTAAAATGTTCAAAAAATAAAAGCGAAATAGATCTACCGGTACTTTTTTTTGTGACTAGACGATTTGAAGAATATAAAAATAAGCAATCTTTTGCGCTAATTCGTTACCCACTTGGAGACACATTCTGGCGCATCTGAAGCAGACGACTTTCGGAATCATTATTTAATTAGGACAATGATTTAAAGTCTTATCAATAATTATACTTTCACTTACTGAGGCTCCCATATTTTTGTGTCGTTATTTTCAAAAGTTGTCTGCTGCAGATTTGTTGTATGTTCGAAAGGGTTAGTATGCTAATAAAGCAGAATCATTTATGAATATGTCATATAGAAAACTGAACATTTGAAATTTAAGACTTAGCCCTTTCCAATATAAAGCCATCTTTTGATGCCTCTGCAGCAGACTACTTTTGATCGATAATGGGCAATTTCTCCTTGTATCACAATGTTTTCAACTTTATTCAATAATGATCCTTTCATTAATAGAGAGATCCGTATTTTTTTTAACTCTTTCCCTCATACGACAATTCTGCAGCAGACGACTTTGAACATATATAGTCCAAAAATGTAAAATCTCTATAATTGAATGGATAACCTATGACTAAAAGTGGAAAACATTGTGGCAAATGGAGTAATTGCTCGTTTTGATATTTCATAAATCAGCCTAGGTGTTTTTGAAGTCGTCTGCTTCTGATTTGATCAAATCAAGAACTATGCAGCAGAAATGGTTGATCTTGATCTTGATCTTTGCTGGTCATAAATTCTCAAAGGTAAATTTACATATGATGTTATTAATAAAATGTCAATTATACAAAAGATCATGTACAATTGTGTAAAACCAACAAATGTTCTTGAAGCATGTCAACCAACAAATGTTCTTGAAGCATGTCAACCAACAAATGTTCTTGAAGCATGTCAACCAACAAATGTTCTTGAAGCATGTTAACCAACAAATGTTCTTGAAGCATGTCAACCAACATGTCTGTAAATTGCATAAATCATTCTACCTGCTGTACATTAATCCTTTCCCTGATATAAATGCTTTTTGACGCCTCTACAGCAGACAGCTTTTAGAAAACATAGTGACAAAAGAAGAAATTGCTCAGAACGAGCAATTTCTTCTTTTGCCACAATGTTTTCCACTTTTAGTCATAAATTATCCATTCAATTATAGAGATTTTCTGTTTTTAAACACAATATGTTCAAAGTCGTCTGCTGCAGATTTGTCATATGAAGGAAAGGGTTAAAGCCTTTTCCCACATACAACAAATCAGCTGCAGACGACTTCGAAAAAATATAGACAAAAATGTCTCTATAAATGAAAGTATAATTACTGAAAAGAATTGAAATGATTGTGACAAAAGGAGTAATTGCTCATTATAAGCAATCTCTTCTTTTGCCACAATGTTTTCAAAATTTGTCTACTGCAGAAGCATCAGAAAGTGTCTGTATGATGTTAAGGGTTTAAGTTTACCGACTAAAATCAGGCTTCAAAACTATAACAGTTTAATCTGTGCTCAAGTATCTGATTGGTCAGAAGCAGATTCGTGCTCCAAGTTGACCAACCAGAATCCTTATTTGGAGCATGGAGTTCATTTCCGAGCACCGAAAACATTTTTAGAGCTTTATCCTTTCCCCTCATAAAGACGCCTTTTGATGCCTCTGCAGCAGATGTCTTTTTGAAAACATAGTAACAAAAGAAGAAATTGCTCAAAACAAGCAATTTCTCCTTTTGCCACAATGTTTTCCACTTTTAGTCATAGGTTATCAATTCAATTATAGAGATTTTCTATTTTTTGACAAAATATGTTCAAAGCCGTCTGCTGCAGAATTGTTGTATGAGGGAAAGGGTTATAGGTTCGGAACCTGCAGCTGAACAGTGACTGTTTTTGAAATTCTTTGAGATTATAACTTTAAGTTAACCCTTTCCCACATACAGCAAATCTGCAGCAGACTACTTTGAAAATGTCTAGTAAAAAAAATGGAATATCTCTATAATTGTAGGTATAATTACTGAACAAAATTGAAAACATTGTGGTAAAAGGAGAAATTGCACGTTTGGAGAAATTTCTCCTTTTGTCACGGTGTTTTTTTTAAAGGTTATCTGCTGAAGATGCGTCTACAGGTGGGAAAGGGTTAAAAAATTCACATATAAATTCAGGGTACCCGCTTTATTTTAACCCTTTACCTAGAAAAAAATCTAGGCAAAAATAGCAAAAATGTAAACAAATGAGGAGTTGAAACAATTGTGGCAAAAGGAGAAATTGCTTAATATGAGCAATTTCTCCTTTTGCCACAAAAGTTCTTGAAAATTCGTCTGCTGCAGATGCTTCAAAACATCAAAACCTGTCTGAATGTCGGAAGTTTTCTAAATTTATGAGCACTTTATCCTTTTGCTTCCAGGTTTTCAAATGTTTTCAAAAGCCAACCTCTGCATACGCAACAGACAGAATCTGTATGTTGGAAAGGGTTAAGGAAAGAGAGAAATAAAACTAAAAAGAATGTAGTAAAAGTAATATCCCTTAACCCTTTCCCTCATATAGACGCTTTCTGACGCCTCTGCAGCAGACGGCTTTTTGAAAACATAGTAACAAAAGAAGAAATTGCACAAAACGTGCAATTTCTCCTTTTGTCACAATGTTTTCCACTTTTAGTCATAGGTTATCCATTCAATTACAGAGATTTTCCATTATTTGACAAAATATGTTCAAAGTGGTCTGCTGCAGAATTGTTGTATGTGGGAAAGGGTTAACCCTTCATCTCATATTGACGCCTCTGCAGCAGACGGCTTTTTGAAAACATAGTAACAAAAGAAGAAATTGCACAAAACGTGCAATTTCTCCTTTTGTCACAATGTTTTCCACTTTTAGTCATAGGTTATCCATTCAATTACAGAGATTTTCCATTATTGACGCCTCTGCAGTAGACGGCTTTTTGAAAACATAGTAACAAAAGAAGAAATTGCACAAAACGTGCAATTTCTCCTTTTGTCACAATGTTTTCCACTTTTAGTCATAGGTTATCCATTCAATTACAGAGATTTTCCATTATTGACGCCTCTGCAGTAGACGACTTTTTGAAAACACTGTGGCAAAAGGAGAGATCGCTCATGATGAGCAATTACCCCCTTTTACACTCACTGTTTTTAATTCTATTCAATAATTGTATTTTCATTGTTGTAGTTTTTTCTACTTTGCCACAAACTTTTTTACTCAGATAATTTCAAAGCCGTCTGCTGCAGATTTGTTGTATATGGGAAAGGGTTAAGGTCATCTGTCCTTAACTAAAACACTTTCAACTCCATTTTTGGCAATGCAGGCCTTTATACTAGTTAGTATATGTTTTAATCTTCTATCTAAAGCTTGTAAATGGTGATCTGTCAAAATAGGGGATATAGGGTCCTGGGCCAAAAGGGCTCTTAAAACTGTACTGAGGACCCCGTCTTGAAGAATGAGCAGGCGGGACCAGGTTGTCTCTCGTAATCTGAAAGTAAACAAAATGAACACAACATAACTCAAAATGAACACTACATAACTTTTAAACACTTTTCCACTAACAAAATATTCCCAGCAGATGACTTAAAAAATATCTAGACAAAATTGTAAAAAAATCACTACAAATGAAAATTGTAATTATTAAATAGAGTTAATAAATAATGTGGCAAAAGGAGAAATTTCCCCTTTTTCAACAGTATTACAAAAAGTCTTCACCTGTAAATGCATACAAAATGTGTTTGCCTGTGTGGGAAAAGGTTTTAATACAGTAATACTTCATCGAACCCAAGCAACTTATATTCCTTTTAGTACTTTCCCTAAACACCAGAGAAGCTGAATGTAAAATCTATAAAGATTACTGCTTTAGATCTATGTAGATGCAGCACAATTCAACACTTTAACCCTTTCCCTCATATAGACGCTTTCTGACGCCGCTGCAGCAGACGGCTTTTTGAAAACATGGCGCCAAAAGAAGAAATTGCTCGAAACAAGCAATTTCTCCTTTTGCCACAATGTTTTCCACTTTCAGTAAAAGGTTATCCATTCAATTATAGAGATTTTCTATTTTTTGACAAAATAGCCTTTTGAAAACATGGCGCCAAAAGAAGTAATTGCTCAAAACAAGCAATTTCACCTCTTGCCACAATGTTTTCCACTTTCAGTAAAAGGTTATCCATTCAATTATAGAGATTTTCTATTTTTTGACAAAATATGTTCAAAGTCGTCTGCTGCAGAATTGTTGTATGAGGGAAAGGGGTCAACTCATTCCTGGACAACGATAGACTTATCCGCAGCAAAAGGCATGAAAACATTGTGAGAAAAAAGATAATTAATTCTAGATATTAATCAATTTTCCACAGAGGTGTTCAACTGAATGTTTACCCGCCAGAAATACATTACAATACAGAAAATCTGCAACAGATTTTGAAAACATTTACGCAAAAATATGGACATTCTCTATAAATGAAAGAATAGTTAATGGAAAGAGTTGAAAAACATTGAGGAACTAGAATGGAACGCTCCAGAGAGCACGGTGTGTCACCTGCACCTGCTCATTGAAAGTGTGAAAAAAAAGGGTGACAGACAGACGGACGGACAGACAGACGGACAGACGCCGGACCAAAAAAAAGTAATCCCTAAGTGCCTACCATGCTACGCAGGGTGACACAAAAAGGAGTCATTGCTCATTATGGCATGGTTACAGAAAGGACAAAAAGATGGATGGAGCACAAGCCTTCTAAACCAGTAAGGTACAGTCAAACTTGTGTGAGCGGTCACATGTGATCAGCGGTCACCGGCGTTAAACGGTCACTTTAAATCCCTCCCAACCAATTATAATCTATAAACTGCCTTGATCAGCGGTCCCCTTTGAAACGCGGCCAGCGGCCACACTAATTGGTCGAGATTAACTGTAATCTTATTGTGTTCAACGGTCAATCAACCAACACACGACTTTGATTTGCAAGGTGTTAAATGATCGGTGTTTGAAACATACAGGTAATAAAGCATACTGTGACAATCACATTATCGGTTTTTTCATACGCGTAATCTGTTTACATGTTAGATCTAGGTTACCGAAAACAGCCGACGTGTGCCGAATGATAGTTGTATGATTCATCAACAAGAAGTTGCGATTTTGGTTTATTTTCTGTTTACGATGTCGGGCAAAATTGATAAATTTAAAAAGACATTTATGAGCGATTTAGACCGAAAGACAGTACATTTATATGTTAAAACAAAAGTTAATGTCCACTTGAAGCCCCAAGTCAATTTATATTGCCATTTCCATTTTAAATCTAAAGATTATCGAGTAAAACTTTCTGCAAGAACTAGACGTAGATCCGGACGCTATTTTTCCCGGATATGTTATTCGGTGAATTTCAAAGTGAAGTAAAAAAATATTTGATAGTCACGTTAGTTGTAAACGTCGGTTTAAACTAAATAATAGATAGCGCAATGAAATATTTGATAGAAAAAAACTACAAATCTTCATAACAATGTTTAAATACAAGTTTATAAAGACCATTTACTATTTGTAATGTAATGACTATTCCTAACAGTTACATATGTAATATTATGTCAACTGACTTGAACAAATCCGACCAAGTCATGAAACTTGTGATAAGCAGCCACCTGTCTTAAGCAGCCAGTTTTATCATGTCCCTTGGGTGGCTGCTGATTGCAAGTTTGACTGTACTAACAAATTGAGAAAACCTTAGCAACTACACCTCTTCGAACAATATTTTAACATTCTTACAACTATCTGAATAGAGCTGAAAGGTCTTACTCTTACCTACAACACTGGTATAAGGGAGCCAAAATACTTCTTTCATCATGATGTGGGTTCCCGACACTGAAATTAGAAAACATAGTGTCCAGTAGCAAAACTAGATAAACCCTTTCACTAATGCAGATGATGCCTCTGCAGCAGACGACTTTTGTAAACATTGTGGCAAAAAGGAGAAATTGCTCGTTTGGCCACTATGTTTACAATTTTTATTAATTTTCCCATAAACTCTCAAATTGTTAAATATTTGTTAATATCTTTGATACTATTTTTTGATAATTTTTCTTTGCTATAACTAATTGTTTGTTTTATACAATGAAATATACTGTTTTTGTATAGTTAGCAAGCAAACACACAATTTTAACATTTAACCACTTGCAGACACTCTCTAACGCCTCTGCAGCATAACACTTTTGAAATGTTTGTGGTAAAGTAGAAATTGCTCATGATGATCAATTTCTCCTTTTGAAATGTCAATGATTTCAACTGTATTAAAAGTCATCCTTTCATTTATAGATAATTCCCTTTTATTTCTCTAGATGCTTTGATAGTCATCTGCTCCAGATTTGTTTTATGTTGGAAAGTGTTTAAAGGGTTAAAAGGTATTTCCTTCATACCTATGCTTTCTGACACCTCTGCAGCAGACAACTTTTTACCAAATTCTCCTTTTGCCACAAAGTTTTTGATTTTATTCAATAGTTATACCATCATTGAAAGAGCTTTTTCAAATTTTCCCTAGTTTTCTTCATAGTTGTCTGCTGCAGATTTGTTGTAAGTGGGAAAGGTTTGATTTTATAAGAATGCCAAACGGTCACAATATACACATGTCAAAGGGCCAAAACTCCAGGGTGTCTCAGGTAATCCAGCTTGAAATTGAACTTGGCCAAGTTTGGCGAAATTTGGTCAAGAACTGCTCAAGTCAGATTGGACTGACAATGCTTATATTTAGCGAAGTTTCTCTCACTAAGGGGCAATCATAATTGTCTTAGGTGGGTTTTCCTACCCCTAAATTTCATTGATTCCCATATCCGTACATCTCATTTTTAAGCTATTTAACCTTGACCTTGACGACCTTGGTATTGCCTTTTCCCATTATTCATTAAAAGCATCATCCTCAGTGATAGTTTCATGTATGTGTCAATCAGCTTTCCAAATTCTATTGGCAATAATTTTTAAATTTTCAATAAATTTCCCTAATTCATTAACCCTTTCTCACATACAACAAATCAACAGCAGATGACTTTGAAAACAATCATGACAAAAGATGAAAAAAGTCTTTAAAAGAAAGTATAATTACTGAAATATTTGAAAACATTGTGACAAAAAGAGAAATTGCTTGTTATGACAATTGGGAAAGGCTAACAAAATAAATTCACTAACTTTTATATATTTTCCTCTTAAATTTTTCACGGATTTCACATATAACCCGACCAGGTAAACATTTCATTTTACAGCTATACATATATACATATAACCCTGACCAGGAAAACATTTCATTTTACAGCTACACATATATACATATAACCCTGACCAGGAAAATATTTCATTTTACAGCTATACATATACATATAACCCTGACCATGAAAACATTTCATTTTACAGCTATACATATACATTTAACCCCGACCATGAAAACATTTCATTTTACAGCTATACATATACATATAACCCCGACCATGAAATCATTTCATTTTACAGCTATTTTACCCCAAGCTTAATAACCTTGGTATTACCTTTTACCATTATCCATTAAAAGCATCATGGATCTACTATCCTCTGTGATTGTTTCATACAGGTGTCTGTCAGCGTTCCCGACAAGATAATCTAGAATAGAAGCATCTACGATATCCATTAGACGAGGCCCTGAGTTAAACAGCTCATTGGGTAATATATTGGTCTCACAAAATTTGTCATCTTTTTCCCATCTATAATGAGATTTAAAAAAACTCATAAATTTGTTTTATATGTTATTCTCACAATTTTTTCCATTTTGTTGTCATCTATAACAATATTTAAAAACTTCTTTGGTTAACCCTTTCCCTCATAAAACAATTTTGCAGCAGACGACTTTGAACATATTTTATCGAAAAATAGAAAATCTCTATAATTGAATGGATAACCTATGACTAAAAGTGGAAAACATTGTGGCAAAAGGAGAAATTGCTCGTTTTGAGCAATTTCTTCTTTTGCCACTATGTTTTTAAAAAGCTGTCTGCTGCAGAGGCGTCATAAAGCATCTATATGAGGTAAAGGGTTAATATATTGTACTGACAAAATTTGTCTTCTTTTTGGCATAAGGCTGTCTGCTGCAGAGACATCAGAAAGTGTCTATATGAGGGAAGGGGTTAGACCGTTCATTGGCTAATATATTGTTCTGGTAGAAGAGGTGGTCTGGCTGTTTGCTATTTGTAATTTGAGATTTAACCAGTTTTTCTATCAATCAGCATCTATATGAGGTAAAGGGTTAATATATTGTACTGACAAAATTTGTCTTCTTTTTGGCATAAGGCTGTCTGCTGCAGAGACATCAGAAAGTGTCTATATGAGGGAAGGGGTTAGACCATTCATTGGCTAATATATTGTTCTGGTAGAAGAGGTGGTCTGGCTGTTTGCTATTTGTAATTTGAGATTTAACCAGTTTTTCTATTAATCAACCCTTTCCCTCATATAGACGCTTTCTGACGCCTCTGCAGCAGACAGCTTTTAGAAAACATAGTGACAAAAGAAGAAATTGCTCAAAACGAGCAATTTCTCCTTTTGCCACAATGTTTTCCACTTTTAGTCATAGGTTATCCGTTCAATTATAGAGATTTTTTATTTTTTTAATAAAATATGTTCAAAGTTGTCTGCTGCAGATTTATCATAATAGGGAAAGGGTTAAAATCATGTAACTTTACAATAGACCATTTCCCTTAATGGGCTAACAGTATAAATTATGTGATAAAGCAGCCAGTTGCTTGGAGTGGCTATTGTGAGAAATCCAAGACACACTTGAGTAGGTAAACTGGCTACCATGATATCGCCTGAAAAATTGTTGAAAGCAGTTTTGAACCCTAATTCATCATATCAATAAATCCAATTGTTGAAAGCAGCGTTTAACCCTAATTCATCATATTAATAAATCCAATAGTTGTAAGCAGCGTTTAACCCTAATTCATCATATCAATAAATCCAATTGCTGAAAGCAGCATTTAACCCTAATTCATCATATCAATAAATCCAATTGCTGAAAGCAGCGTTTAACCCTAATTCATCATATCAATAAATCCAATTGTTGAAAGCAGCGTTTAACCCTAATTCATCATATCAATAAATCCAATTGCTGAAAGCAGCGTTTAACCCTAATTCATCATATCAATAATCCAATTGTTGAAAGCAGCGTTTGACCCTAATTCATCATATCAATAAATCCAATTGTTGAAAGCAGAATTAAATCCAATTGTTGAAAGCAGCACTTAACCCTAATTCATCATATCAATAATCCAATTGCTGAAAGCAGCGTTTAACCCTAATTCATCATATCAATAAATCCAATTGTTGAAAGCAGCGTTTAACCCTAATTCATCATATCAATAAATCCAATTGCTGAAAGCAGCGTTTAACCCTAATTCATCATATCAATAATCCAATTGTTGAAAGCAGCGTTTAACCCTAATTCATCATATCAATAAATCCAATTGTTGAAAGAAGAATTAAATCCAATTGTTGAAAGCAGCACTTAACCCTAATTCATCATATCAATAATCCAATTGCTGAAAGCAGCGTTTAACCCTGATTCATCATATTAATAAATCCAATTGTTGAAAGCAGCATTTAACCCTAATTCATCATATCAATAAATCCAATTGTTGAAAGCAGCGTTTAACCCTAATTCATCATATCAATAAATCCAATTGTTGAAAGCAGCGTTTAACCCTAATTCATCATATTAATAAATCCAATTGTTGTAAGCAGCGTTTAACCCTAATTCATCATATCAATAATCCAATTGCTGAAAGCAGCGTTTAACCCTGATTCATCATATTAATAAATCCAATTGTTGAAAGCAGCATTTAACCCTAATTCATCATATCAATAAATCCAATTGTTGAAAGCAGCGTTTAACCCTAATTCATCATATTAATAAATCCAATTGTTGTAAGCAGCGTTTAACCCTAATTCATCATATCAATAAATCCAATTGTTGAAAGCAGCGTTTAACCCTGATTCATCATATCAATAAATCCAATTGTTGAAAGCAGATTTAAATCCAATTGTTGAAAGCAGCATTTAACCCTAATTCATCATATCAATAAATCCAATTGTTGTAAGCAGCGTTTAACCCTAATTCATCATATTAATAAATCCAATTGTTGAAAGCAGCGTTTAACCCTAATTCATCATATCAATAATCTAATTGCTGAAAGCAGCGTTTAACCCTGATTCATCATATTAATAAATCCAATTGTTGAAAGCAGCCTTTAACCCTAATTCATCATATCAATAAATCCAATTGTTGAAAGCAGCGTTTAACCCTAATTCATCATATCAATAAATCCAATTGTTGAAAGCAACTTTTAACCCTAATTCATCATATTAATAAATACAATTTTATCATACTTTGCTAATGTATCATTCCTATAAGTTTATCAAATCAATAAATCCAATTTTATCATACTTTGCCAGTGTATTATTCTTATATGTCCGTCTCCATGGATGATTAAACCGTTTGAGTTTCATGGTTTCTGGTAACCACAAGACTAAGGCACCTTCTAACTTGGTTCCCTCGGCACACACTCCTGTATCCTCGCCCTGAAAATAATTAAAGGCACAAAAATGTCAACCCTACCTTTCCCAAATATTTCTAATTAATCTAGAGTAGATGACTATGGAATACGTACAAAATGAGGCCCTAGAGGGCCAGTATTGCTTGACTGCCATAAGGCAAAAATTATATCATTAATAGATATAACCGTAAAAGTCCTGTATCCTCGCCCTGAAATTATTAAAGGCACATAAATGTCAACCCTTCCTTTCCCAAATACTTCTAATTAATCTACAGTAGATGACTATGGAATACGTAAAAAAAGGGGCCCTAGAGGGCCAGTATTGCTCGACTGCTATAAGGCAAAATTTAAATAATTAATAGATATAACCATAAAATTCAAAACAGCGCGGTCCCCTGGTGGCCATGTTTATCTACCAATCAGCATGGCTTTAAGGAATCTCGTAGAGGGTCAACAAAGGAACATTACTATAACATTATTTTTAAAATCGGCCAGATACTTTCAAGCGAAGAAATTTGAAGTTTTCTGATTACGTAGCCATACAATGCAAAACAGCCATGGGACATTTCTACAAAATTACAATGTATTTGTAAATAAGCCTCATACTTTCATAGGAGAATTATTTTTACTATAGCTATGTATGGCAGCCATGTTTTTCGAACAATTAACATGGCTTGAAGGAATCTCAGTGAGGTTTAGCCAAGGAAAATTTCTACAAAATTATTTGAAAATCAGTTTTTTTCTTTCTTTTGCCAATGAATCCAGAATGTGGCATGGATCCCCAAAAATGAAGGAATTGAGGAAAGAAATTGAGAGGATGCTACCTATGAAGTTTCATTCCAATAATTATTATAATTATTAAACAGAGTTGAGAACATTGTGAGAAAAGGAGAAATGGTTCATTAAAAGCAATTTCCTCTTTTGCCACAATGTTTTCTAAAATTGCCTTTAAACTGCAGACACGTCAATATATGTCTGCAAGTGGGAAAGACATAACCCTTTCCCTCATATAGACGCTTTCTGACGCCTCTGTAGCAGACAGCTTTTTGAAAACATAGTGACAAAAGAAGAAATTGCTCAAAACGAGCAATTTCTTCTTTTGCCACAATGTTTTCAACTGTTATTAATAATTGTACTTTCATTTATAGAGATTTTCCATTTTTTTGACAAAATACGTTCAAATTTGTCTTCTGCAGAATTGTCGTATGAGGGAAAGGCTTAACCTAAAACAGTATGCATAGGATTACCTAGGTGATCATTATTTGCGTAATCATTGAGGGGCCCTTTTTACCAGACAAAACTTGCAATCAACCCTTTACCACATACACATGCTTTCTGACACCTTTGCAGCAGACGACTATTGAAAACATTGTGGCAAAAGGAGAAAATGCTAATGATGAGCAACAGTTACTTCTCCTTTTGCATCAATATTTTCAACTGTTATTAATCATTGTACTTTCATTTATAGAGATTTTTCATGATATTGCCTGAAGTCGTCTGCTGCAGATTTGAAGTATGTGGGGAATTTGATCCTGATATACCTAGTTTGATTGTCTACTGTTCAAAATGCGTCAAGGTGGGGAAAGATAATGACATTGCAAGAGTAATCTACTTCAAATTCAAATGAGGAGAAGCATGATAATTATACTTGATATATAAAATTGATTTGAGATGCATCCGCAAAAGCATCTGCAAAAGCTCTAAATAAGGGTATGGTTTGCATTACTGTTCTAAAATCCTTATTTCACCCTCAAACCCTAGTCTCTGTTGTGGGTACTCAGAGCTTAGATAAGGGGTGTTTTGCATGTTCTAAAATCTTTATTAGACAATATAAACCTATGATGTGGGTACTCAAAAGAATCGTCTCATTAAGACGATTCTTTTGAGTACCCACATCTTAGGGTTTGGTGGGATAACTAGAATGGAGTGCTCCACTGAGCCTGCTCATTGAAAGTGTGACGAAAAAGTGTGACAGACAGACAGACGCCGGACAAAAAAAAAAAGTGTGACGAAAAAGTGTGACGGACAGACAGACAGAAAGACAGACGCCGGACAAAAAAAAAGTGTGATGAAAAAGTGTGACGGACAGACAGACAGACGCCTGACAAAAAAAAAAGTAATCCCTAAGTGCCTACCATGCTACGCAGGGTGACACAATAAGAGAGATATTGTGGGGAAAAGAGCTCTAAACCCCTTCTTAAATGCCTTGGGGTACTCAATGAATGATTGATTGTTTGATTGGGGTTTAACGCCATTTTTAACAATTTCTCAGTCATATCATGGCGGCCAGTTTACCTACACATGTGTTTCCTGGTTTTCTCACACCAGTACTCCACACAACAATCTTTCCAATCAACTGGCTGCTTTTCCACATAGACTTAGCCCATTGGTGGAAGACGAATGACCCATGTCGCAATGACTTTTGTCAAACGTCGGAAAGAAAGTTGGCCGAGCCGGGATTCAAACTCACAACCCCTGGATTGACAGCCCGCGTCGTTACCGACTGAGCTACCGGGACTCGACTGGGTACTCAATGAATGAGCTGATTCTTTTCAGTGCCAGCATCATAGGTTGGTTGGATAATAAGAGACATATTTCGGGGAAACATGCTGCTGTATACGGTATGGTTGGATAATAAGAGATATATTGTGGGGAAACATGCTGCTGTATACAGTATGGTTGGATAATAAGAGATATATTGTGGGGAAACATGCTGCTGTATACCGTAAACGTTTCATACCCCTCTTACACTATATTAGCAAAGTTCGAATCATAGTAGTTTTTAGATCACCTAGAGCGAAAGGCTCAAGGTGAGCTATTCTGATCACTTTTTGTCCGTCGTCCGTCGTTAATTTTTAGCTTTAAACATCATCTCCTCCTAAACCACAGGACCAATTTCATCCAACCTTCACAGAATTGTTCCTTTGGTGGCCCTCTTTCAAAATTGTTCAAAGATTTAAATTCCATTGAGAACTTTGGTTGCTGCGGCATCAGAAAGGGGGCAAAATGTCCAAACTTTAAAAATCTTCTCCTCTGAATGTATGTCAGATTCCAATATAGTTTGGTAGAAATGTTCCTTGGGTGACCATCTACAAAGATTGTTTAAGGCATACTGTTTGGTTGAAAAAACATAGCATTCAGGAGGCATCAGAAAAAGGGCAAAATGACAAAATTTGGAATTTCCCTTTTTTTAAATTTTTGTCTGATATTAAGAAAATTGAATAGGAATCCTCTACTTAATTTGTTCAAGCCGTATTGATTGTTTACACAATCATAGCAACCTCGTGTCATCACAAAAGTGGTAAATTGAACTTTTAGCTACAAATGAAAACTCCTACCATTCCACTCGACCAATTTTAACGTAACTTCACAGGAATGTTCCTTTGATGATCCTCTTTCAAATTTTTTAAAAAACTTACATTCTGTGTAGAACTTTGGTTGCTGGCCGCAGCAATCAGAAGAATCAGAAATTGAGAAAAATACCCAAACTTTAAAAACTTCCATTTCCATAATCCATTTGTCAGATTCCAAGACAATTGATTGAAGAACAACGCCATTAATTTGAATAGATAGTATACACAATAATAAAACAATTTATTTACCATGGAACATTGCTATGAGAATTCTTATCCATCATGACTTTACCAACTAACAGATGGGCTGGTTTGTAAGATTGGTTGTATGTGGCAAAGGGTAAATAATTACCTTGCAGTAGTAACATTTTCCATAAAAGCAGGAATTTTCGTTCTGTTTGTAAAAAGTATCTTTTAATCCCTTTTTCGCAACAGGTCCTATCTCTGTTTCCATGTCAACAACGCGACCAACCACCAGTGGTGTTCTTCTGAATTCAAGCAATCTGTGGGGAAGAAAGTAACAAGAGGACCATGATGGTCCTGTATCACTCAAGACAATGACATGAGACAGGAATAAATCTACAAAGGCTAAAGAATGCATTGTTTTAAATTAATTCTCAAATGATGTATACAACCCTTTCCCTCATACAGCAATTCTGCAGCTGACGACTTTGAACATATTTTGTCAAAAAATAGAAAATCTCAATAATTGAACGGATAACCTATGACTAAAAGTGGAAAACATTGTGGCAAAAGGAGAAATTGCTCGTTTTGTCACTATGTTTTCAAAAAGCCGTCTGCTGCAGAGGCGTCAGAAAGCGTCTATATGAGGGAAAGGGTTAAAATTGATAACCCTTTCCCAATTACAAGAAATCTGCAGCAGACGACTTGGAAAAGATTAAGCGGGAAAAAATGGAAAATTACTATAAAGAAAAGTTTAATTATTGGATAGAATTGAAACGCGGAAAATGGAGAAAATGCTCATTTTCAGTGTTTTTGCCACACTGTTTACAAATATTGTCTGCTGCAGATGCGTCAACATGGGAAGAGTGGCAAATATATGCATCTAAATATAGATTAATGCGCTCCATCATCTTTAATGCAGGTCACACAATATGCCCAATTTGTGTTCTTTCTGGATGTTTGCAAAGTCATCTGAGCAATTTAATGGGTTCTAACAATTGGTTTACAAGAGAAAGTTGATGCAAGGCATCAATGTCGCCGGAAAAGACTGCATTGATTTATTTTTTAACACACATGTATTCTTGACTTTCATTAGTCTAAACATACACATAATGTTTTCATAAGGACTAATTCCAGGATTTTTGAAATTCCACATAGATCTACAAATTTCAGGATTTCTTTTGATCAGGATTTTTGATGTTTTGTATTTGTCAATAAAACCACAACAAATTAATACATTTTGGGATTTAAATATACATGCAATAAAAAGCTATTAAACCCTTTCCATGTCTGAAGCAACAATGAAAACCTTTAAACGCTTAAAACATTGAGAAAACGGTTAAATTGCTGAAGACATGAACTTCCTCCTTTTTAATAATAAGTATAATAAATATTTCACAGATGTTAAAATTTATCCTCATATATTTAAAAAGTAGACCACACTTGAAACAACATATCAGCTAAATTGTTTATCTAAATCGTTGATGCATACAATATATGTTTGGCGCAAGAGAAATGCCAATTGCGAGTCCCATTACTATTTAATAGGTGGCAAGTATGAAATTAATTGGGTGCGAAAGAGCAGATTTTCTTTATTTCTAAATATATTGTTTATCAGAGTTTGTTCTTCTCTTAATTTGTTTCAAGCCAAATAAACATTTAATATCACATATATTTAATCATTCAAGTGTGCAATATTAGCTATCTATCTGTTATAAGGTGTTTGAGCATTCTTTCGAAATGTTGACCCTCGTGTGTCAAATCGCGTTAAATCGAGGCGTAGTGTCAGACATCGAAGCAAGTGAATAAAAAATCAGGCAAAGCTTTAGTGCATGTTTTATTCCACTGCATTCGAGTGAAAAAAGGCATTTCTATATTATCTTTCTTTCTCCTACATTCGACCCATGCACTCGTTTCGTGACGTTTAAGAAATCAATTTGTCGTGCGACATTTTTTGTCTGCATAAACAAGTCACTTTTCTAAGTTTACATTTTACTTCCGGTTACTTCGCTTTGTTTACATTTTGGCAATATGAAACTAGGTCACGAACTGGGGAAAAGACGTTTCGACGTTCACGACCGATAAACAGGCTTATATTTGAGACATATTTTCACAAAATATTTCTTATTTTTGTTTCTGTTACCAGTTTATGTTGATACTTATCTATTAAAAGGAGAATTCGAAGTGATTTTCATATCGATAGTCTTCTGCAAGCAGGTGCGCGTATGTAACAAAATTAGACTGTGCGACGTAAAGGTTTGTAGTTATCGCCTTTTGATTACATAGTTTATAAAAATAAAGTATCGCAGTCTAGCTAATAGGGACTGTTTTGTCTTCGTAAATAAAACACAAAAACGTAAATGCAAGTCAGAATAAAGAAACTGCACATACGTAAAACATCGGAATATTTATTTCATTTTAAATGTGTCATAACTTAGTGTTTTTAAACAAACGCAATTGTAATATGTTCAAGACATTTAAACAAAAAAAATCTAATAATAACCCCCCCTCCCATGTGATTTCCGAAAACCTATTAAAAATAGAAGTCGCGGGCTTCTAGCTGCCCGGCGACTAATAAATACAGGTGACTTACAATTTAAAGGGTGTTTATTAACTATTTTAACCCTTTCACTCATACAACAAATCTGCAGCAAACGACTTTGAAAGCATACTCAATTTGTTTTGGAAACTCCCTTAAAAGTACAATAATTGAATAGAGATGAAAATATTGTAACAAAAGCAGAAATTGCTTGTTTTAAGACATTTCTTCTCTTGTCGCCATGTTGTCAAAATCCGTCTGCTGCAGAGGCATCAGAGAGCTTCTATATGAGGGAAAGGTTGGACACAGACAACAAAATACTTTATAACAATAAGGATATTGTTTGCAAAGTTTTCACTTTGTGTCAACCTTGCATTTAGAATTGTTCAGGTCACATACTTTCCTTCAGATGGTTTCAAAGCAGACAAGGACACACATCACCCTTTCGAAAGGACCAGGCACTTAAACCTCTGCTTTGCCGAGCCCCAGTAGCTCAGTCGGTAGCGACGTGGGCTGTCAATCCAGGGGTTGTGAGTTTGAATCCCAGCTCGGCCAACATTCTTTCTGACGTTTGACAAAAGTCACTGTGACCTGCGATATTCACCAATGGGCTGTTTAACAGTCTACTTGGAAAAGCAGCCAGTTGCTTGGAAAGTATGTTGTGTGGTGTACTGGTGTGGGAAAACCAGAAAACGCATGAGTAGGTGAACTGGTCGCCGTGATATGACTTAAAAAATTGTTGAAAACGGCGTTAAACCCTTATCAATCAATTCACCTCTGCAGCAGACATCTTTGTGAAAACATTGTGACAGAAGTATGAGCAATCACTCCTTTTTTCACAATGTTTTCAATAATTATACTTCCATATGGAGATATTTTATATATTTTTGCCAAGATATGTTCATAGTCTTCTGCTGCAAATTTGTTCTATGTTGTAAATTGTTAACCCTTTCCCTCAAACGACAATTCTGCAGCAGACGACTTTGAACATATTTTAACAAAAAGAACAAAATCTCTATAATTGAACGGATAACCTATGACTAAAAGTGGAAAACATTGTGGCATTTAAAAGAAGAAATTGCTCGTTTTGAGCAATTTCTTCTTTTGTCACAATGTTTTCAAAAAGCCGTCTGCTGCAGAGGCGTCAGAAAGTGTCTATATGTGGTAAATTGTTAAACTAACCTTCCTAGGTGAAAGGAAGCAATCTCCCCATTATGTCTGTCTGCCCCAGCATAGGGTTTTCCTTGTATTACATGAGACCTTGAAAACCTGAAATACATAGTCTCAGATTAAACTTATAAGATAAGAAATTGTTTATTAAAGTGACATGTGTGAAACATATTATGATTAACAGTATTATATAAAAAACAAAAATGATCACACCCGGCCCTTTGGGCCTATAAGTCACCTATATGTGTATACGTATATACATATTTACATATAATTATATAAAGTCATAACACATCATATTATTTATAATCCGCAGTCGCTAAGTTTAATATCAGATGTTTTCAGAGAAACTTGCTGAATGTAGACACTTTGAAAACGTCGTAATCAAGGGAGTCAGCATTTTCCTTAAGCAGTGACTATAAGAAAACTACCCTTTCACAGTGAAGAACTCTACGGTATGTTCATAAGTTATGCGGTGTTTTCAGACGTAGTTGATCCCTTGGTTATAATAAGTTGAGAGCTATGTGCTGTTTTCGATACACATAAAAACGTTGTCGTTAAACGCGAGAGCCAATTTCATTTCAACGAAACGAAATAGGTATTCGCGGTTAATCACTGAGGCATGACGTGTTTTCGCAAGACAGGTTTCTATTTCAGAGTCTAATACAGGGAAGATAAACACCAATCAGATTAGTTATGATACATGGCTGATCTTCTCTTTCGATAACCCTTTACAATAAATTTAGCGCATTTACGAGGATGATTGTTCATAAGGTATCTCATTTTATGATGATCCCTTAACTGGTTAAATGTAGCATCATTGAATTGGTCTTCAAATATTTCTAAACGAATATGTTTATAAAATTCACAGTTTATTAGAAAATGAGTTTCATCTTCAACTGAATCTGTTTCGCACATATTACAAAGTCGTTCCTCGGGGTGCTCTCCAATATACCGCCCTGTCTCGATTCTAAGGGGGAGAATCCCACACCTAAATTGGGCTAGCATTGAACGCTCACATTTTGTCAGATTAAACATAACATAACTCTCAGTTTTGAATTCGGTCTTAAACTTGATGTATGTTCTTAGTTTCGGGACATTTTGCACACTTATAATTTAACTTGTGACTCATCAATGCATAATTGGTTCTCCTTATAGCACACAGGAATTTGAAAATCTGAAATACATATTCTCAGATTAAAATTATAATTTTTTTTTACTTGTTACTGGTCAATACATAACTTGTTCTCCTTGTAGAACACAGGACCTTGAAAATCTGTGAGACAAAGTCTCAGATTAAACTTATAATTTTAACTTGTGAATCGTCAAAGCATAAGGTTCTCCTTGTAAAACATGAGACCTTGCAAATCTGAAGAACATGTATAGTCTCAGATTAAACTTATAATTTTTACTTGTGACTCATCAATGCATAAGGTTCTCCTTGTAGAACACAAGACCTTGAAACCTGAAAGATACTAGTCTCAGATTAAACCTTGTTATTTAACATCAATTACAAAACAAGTTTTCAGCTAATATTAACCTTTTCCTCATATAGACGCTTTTTGACGCCTCTGCAGCAGATTGCTTTTTGAAAACATAGTGACAAAAGAAGAAATTGCTCAAAACGAGCAATTTTTCCTTTTGCCACAATGTTTTCCATTTTTAGTCATAGGTTATCCATTCAATTATAGAGATTTTCTATTTATTGACAAAATATGTTTAAAGTCGTCTGCTGCAGAATTGTCGTATGAGGGAAAGGGTGAAACACTCTTCATGTCTGTTTGCTGGAGACATGTCAAGTACTCCTGCCATTTGCGTGGCAGAACCAGCTCATCACAGGATTTGAACCTGGGACCTCTGGTACGAGAGCCCCATGCATGCTCTACTACTGCACCACTGTAAAGATCTTCAACGTGAGAATTACCTTTTGCATGAAAATGTTTCTGTATGTGGGAAAGTGTTGAACTTTTCCACTTAGATACAGATGCTTTCTGAAATAAACAACAATGAACCCTTTCCCATTTACAACCTGAACCTGCAGCAGTCACCATTGAATTTTGAAAACAACTTGGCAAAACTATGGCAAAATCTCTATTAACCCTTTCCCTCATACAACAATTCTGCAGCAGACAACTCTAAACATATGTTGTCAAAATATCTCTATAATTGAATGGATAAGCAACTGGCTTCTTTATTACATAATTTATACTGTTAGCCCATATGGGGAAATGGTCTATTGTGAAGTTACATGATTTTAACCCTTTCCCTATTATGATAAATCTGCAGCAGACAACTTTTAACATATTTTTTGAAAAAAATAAAAAATCTCTATAATTGAATGGATAACCGATGACTAAAAGTGGAAAACATTGTTGCAAAAGGAGAAATAGCTCGTTTTGAACAATTTCTTCTTATGTCACTATGTTTTCAAAAAGCTGTCTGCTGCAGAGGCGTCTGAAAGCGTCTGTATGAGGGAAAGGGTTAAAGTATAGGATTATGTTGAAAACGTTGTGACAAAAAGAATTGCTCATGATGACTAAATTCTACTTTGGTGACAAGTGTCAGGATGTGTCTACAAGTGGGACAGGGTCGTTTGCTCATTGTAAAATGGGGAGAGTGTAAGTATGATTAAGACACAAGAATTGAAAGCATTCAGGAAAACAAAAAATATGCTCATTTTAACAATATGTTCCCCTTTTTCCAAAATGTTTTCAAAAGTTGCCACTTAAACCTTTCCCTCATACGACAAATCTGCAGCAGACGACTTTGAACATATTTTGTCAAAAAAAAAGAAAATCCCTATAATTGAATGGATAACCTATGACTAAAAGTTGTAAACATTGTGGCAAAAGGAGAAATTGCTCGTTTTGAGCAATTTCTTCTTTTGTCACTATGTTTTCAAAAATCCGTCTGCTCACTGCAGAGGCGTCAGAAAGCGTCGATATGAGGAAAAGGGTTAATAAGGTATGGAAATTTGTGTGCATCTGGGCAGATGTAAATTACTGAAGTAATTAAATAGGCTCAACCAGGAATAAAAGATAACAAATGTAATCACTTTACAATAACATTAAGTCTCTAAAATGGATCATGCTTTTAAAGTGATCAATAGGCCAGCACCTTTTAACCCTTGCCCACATACGACAATTCTGCAGCAGACAAACTCTAAACATATTTTGTCAAAATATGGAAAATCTCTATAATTGAATGGATCGATAACTAAAAGTGGAAAACATTGTGGCAAAAGGAGAAATTGCTCGTTTTGAGCAATTTCTACTTTTGTCACAATGTTTTCAAAAAGAGGCGTCAGAAAGCATCTATATGAGGGAGAGGGTTAACCCTTTCTCTGATGCAGACAACATTTTAACCCTTTCCAAAATTCAACAAATCTGCAGCAGGAAACTTTGAAAATATCTAGTCGAACATTTGGAAACACTCCATGAAGGAAAGATAACTTGTTGAATATAGTTGGAGACAGTGGCTCAGAGGTAGAGCGTTGGCCTCTCCTAACAAAGGTTCCCAGGTTCGAAAACCTTGAGGAATCAAACATCGAGTGTGATTATTATAAACTGAAAGGTTGTTTCGCAATCAATGTTAAATAAATAAGTTTAAATTAAAGTTGGACACAATGAGAAATTTTCTCTATTGTCACAATGTCGTCTGCTGAAGATGTGTCAAAATACGTCTGTAAGTGGGAAAGGGTAACAGAATAATCAATAAAATAGAATGAAGATAAACTAAGGGTGCACCTAGTGTTGGGTCTTCAGATTAACCCTTTCCCTCATACGACAATTCTGCAGCAGACGACTACTTTGAACATATTTTGTCAAAAAAATAGAAAGATTGAATAGATAACCCATGGCAAAAAGTGGAAAACATTGTGGCAAAAGGAGAAATTGCAATTTCTTCTTTTGTCACTATGTTTTCAAAAAGCTGTCTGCTGCAGAGGCGTCAGAAAGCATCTATATGAGGGAAAGGGTTTAAAGAATCTTACCATTTTGGTTTGAAGACTGCCTTCTGACCTCCCTCCAGAATCAAAGTCATTTTGAGTTGTGTCCCTTTGTAACCAACATCAGCTTGAGTTATCCTTCTTGTTGCCATGGACTTTAAAATTGCACCTGAAGAAGTACAAAAAACAAATAACTTCAATTTTAGACCCTCCCTTTCCCACTTGCAGACATATTTTGAGACATCTGCAGCAGATGTTTTCAGCTCTTTATTAATTATGCTTTCATTTAAATAAAGGAGAAATCGGAAAGGGTTAAAAATAAGAGAGCTAGAGAGATTTGGGGGAGACTGTTGATCAAGCAGGCTTTTTTGTAGATGGGCAGACGTGGAAGTTGTAGTATTGAAGATAAAATTAACCCTTTCCTTCATACAATAAATCTGCTGCAGACGACTTTGAAAACATCTGTGCAATATAATATGAACAATCTCAATTAAATATGAGCAATTTCACCTTTGCCAAAATGTTTTCAAATGTTGTCTGCTGCAGAGGCATGGGTCCCTTTCCCAAATATAGATTTCTTTTGATGCCTCTGCAGTAGATGACATAGAAAACATTGTGGCTAAAGGGGAAATTGCTCATGGGCATTTTTCCCATTTGCCAAAGTGTTTTCAACTCGATTCAATAATCACACTTTTGTTTATAAGGAGTTTCCATACTTTTGCCTTGATATTTTCAAAGCCGACCGCTGAAGATTTGTTGTATGTTGGAAAGGGTTAAAATTATTAGCAGGCAGGACTTTTTCCAAACACGTACTAATTACGTTAAGGTTGGTTTCCCAGGATCACCGCTTTACAACAAAACTTGTATGCTGCCATTGAAAGTTGCCTAAAATATTTTAATGTTCTTTTCTAAGATACGAGGACACTCACTGCCTATATGACTAGTTAATTGCTACCTTTGAATAAAATAATCGAAGGGCAAAAATACCAAACCATTACATCAGATTCCATCATTTTATTGACTATCTAAGAAAGCTTTATTGATCCTGAAATGCTATTGACAAATATTGCAGAAATTTATTCATGGTCTCTTGTAACTTTCTGAATACCTTAACCCTTTCCAACTTGCAGACACTTTTATTGCAGGCAGACACATTTTGACCCATCTGCAGCAGATGGGTTTAGAAAACATTGTGGAAAAAGAAGAAATTGCTCATAATAAGCAATTTCTCCCTTTCAAATGTTTTCAACTTCATTCAATAGTTGTATATATACCGTCATTTATCATGATTTACCATATTTTTGGCTGGTTGTTTTCAAAAGTCGTCTGCTTCAGATTGATTGTATGTGGGAAATGGCTAATGGAGGTTTCTTGTGCCGGTTTCGGTACATAAAAATGGAAATTGTATGCTTGATAGAAATAAACGTTTCCTCTCTCTCCCTGTGTAAATAACAATTTCTTTGCTATAATTGTAGCCAACTTAACCCTTTCCCCTATACGACAATTCTGCAGCAGACGACATTGAACTTATTTTGATCAAAAAATAGAAACGTTTTGTGCAATTTCTTCTTTTGTCACTATGTTTTTAAAATTCCGTCTGCTGCAGAGGCGTCAGAAAGCGTCTATATGAGGGAAAGGGTTAATAGCTCTGAACTCTCTCCCACATACAACATAATAATTATTTGCAGCAGGACGACTTTGAAAACTTTCAAGCAAAAATGTGGAAACCCTCTGTAAATAACAGTATAATTATTAAATAGTGTTGAAAACATTGTGGCAAATGGAGGAATTGCTCTTTATAATGAGTTTCACTGTTTTCAAAAGTCGTCTGCAGCAGAGGTGTCAAATGCGTCTTTATGTGGGAAAAGTTTTAACCGTTTCCCACTTGCAGATCTATACATCTAACCTTTTGCAGCAATACACCGTGAATACATCAATGGAAATATCTTTATAAATAAAAGCATCAAAAGAGATGTTTGTCAAACATTCCCACCCCCGAGCGCCATGTTGTCAGGAATATTTGGACGATTTTTGACCTGATGACCTCAAAATCAATAGAGGTCATCTACTGGTCTACCTCAGCCACCATGTCAAGTTTTAGGGCCATGGGTGTAGGCAATGTAGAGTTATCACTCTGACAAGCTTTTTGCGTTCAAGGTCACAATGACTTTGACCTTTGACTCAGACAAGCTTGGT
>JASEVX010000002.1:19973402-20093629 GCA_031761405.1 Serripes groenlandicus
CGGGAACCGTTAAGAACTAAAGGTGTAGTAAGCCTATAGTGCTAATTGACTAACATAAATTATATTATAGTACCATAAATATCTTAACATATGTTGATGCGCCTGCAACAGACGACTTTTGAAAGTATTATTGCACAATTATGAGGAAAAATGACTCCTTTAGCCACAGTGTTTCAACTTTATTAAAACGACATAGCTGTCATTTATAGAGATTTTCCATATTAAATTTACCTAGATTACTTTAACCCTTTCCCTCATACGACAATTCTGCAGCAGTCGACTTTGAACATATTTTGTCAAAAGATAGAATATCTCGATAATAATGAATTGATAACCTTGATGACAAAAAGTGGAAAACATTGTGGCAAAAGGAGAAATCGCTTGTTTTGAGCAATTTCTTCTTTAGTCACTATGTTTTCAAAAAGCTGTCTGCTGCAGAGGCATCAGAAAGGGTCTATACGAGGGAAAGAGTTAAATATCTTAATTTCTCTTGGGACAACATCAAGGAGGGTTTTCATCTTGACAAAGTGTGCTAAGTCTCTCAAATCCAATAATCTATTCTGTCTGTTCATTTTTTGTCCTTCAGATAATACCTGAGAAATGAAGTGATTGATGAATTATACAGTAAATATTCCACAGGTGAAGATAGCAGAACAACAAAACAAGAGGACCATGATGGTCCTATATCGCCAACCTGATTTATTAGAAACTAGAAATATCACTGAAGATGATAAATACCCCCAAAACAGCACCTTGACTCAAAATAATGCTTCCGACCGACCAACAAAAGGGCCATAACTCTGTAAAATAACATGCAATTGTAAGACCTTTAGGGTATGCACATCTCCTCTTGGTATAGATAGATTTAGCTTCATATAAAATGTTATTGAATTCCACTGAGTTGTTTGTAAGAAATAGGCCGGACAAAAAATGGCTTTGGACAAAATATGACCAACAACTTAATAAGTAAAAGGGCCATAACTCCGTAAAATAACATGCAATTATAAGACCTTTAGTATATGCACATCTCCTCTTGGTATAGAAGCTTCATGTAAAATTTTATTGAATTCCACCAAGTTGTTTGTAAGAAATAGGCCGGACAAAAAATGGCTTCTGACCGACCGACTGAGAGACAGACAGACAGACAGCTGACACAGTGACTCCTATATACCCCCCCAAAAAACTGTTTTTTTTTTGGGTATATCTAAATAGTTTTTAATGTTCTTACTCTATGCATACAAGGAAAACAAGAAGTAACGGTCCCTCTGGTGGCTGTGTTTTATCAACGGATCAAAATAATTTGAACAATCTTGGTAGAAGGTCACCCAAGGAACATTTGTGCCAAATTATTTTAAAATTAGGCCTACATGACTTGTTTGGACAACAAGATTTTAAAGTTCTCTCTATACATGTATAATTATACATATATAAGGAAAACAAGCCCCACCCCCTGATTGCCATGTTGTCAACAGATCAGAATAAATCACTAAATTCACTATTACATGTATATACATATAAGGAAATCAAGCCCCACACCTTGGCTGCCATGCTTTTTTCCATAAATTGGAATGATTTAAACAATCTTGGTAGAACTCCCCTAATCTTTTTCAAATTGGGCACTTTGTACAAGAAGTTTTCACATAATAAGGAAAAAGAGCCCGTCCCCTGGTTTACCTTGGGAGTAGGTTTTTTATCTCAACTGAGCATGAAGTGCAGGGAGAGCAATAGTGTTATCATTCACCATCTGTTTTCACTGACTGTTCACATTTGCCTACAAACATTCTCCTCCAAAACCAATGGCCTAATTTCAAAATAATTGGATGAAACACTCTTCCAATTCTAGTTTTTCAAAGAATTAAATTTCATGCACACATTTGGTTGCTGCAGTAAAATCAGAAATCGGGGGGGGGGGGGGGGGGGGGGGGCCTTGCTTTCCTTATATGTACAGTATAGTATTATAAATATTCTTGTCCAAAAGTACAGGCCCGATTTGAAAATAATTTGGCACAAATGTTTCCTGTCCCATGATCTCTGACTAAGCAGAGGACATTTGAAAACATTGTGGCTAAAGAAGAAATTGCTCATAACAAGCACTATTTCCTTTAACCCTTTCCCTCATACGACAATTCTGCAGCAGACGACTTTAAACATATTTTGTCAAATCATTGGAAATCTCTATCATTGAATGGATAACCTATGACTAAAAGTGGAAAACATTGTGGCAAAAGGAGAAATTGCTTGTTTTGAGCAATTTCTTCTTTTGTCACTATGTTTTCAAAAAGCCTACTGCTGCAGAGGCATCAGAAAGCATCTATATGAGGGAAAGGGTTAACTACAATGTCATGCTTACCAACCCTCCAGATTCAATCGTGAGTCTCACGATTTGAAGGGCGTAACCCCACCCCCACGATTCTTTTTTTTAAATCAAATCAGGAGGATAAATGTACTGAAAATTACTACAATCATTTTCTAACATGAACTTTTTAACATCTTGTCACTGATAAAAGGCCCTTTCTTTCAACAATGTGTGTTACAAAGCTCAACTAAATGATTAATACATGTACATGTATATTTCTTCTCCATGTGTCTTTATTCCATTAATTGGAAGCCGTGTTTTTCATTCAAAAGTATGTCTATAAATTAAAATATTGTTAATATTTTTATTTTCTTGGATGTAATATGAAAGTCTTTGACATAACAGACAACTTGCGTGATTTTCTAGTTAACCACAGTTAAAACATTTCTAAATATCAAAGGACAGATTTGAAAACATGCCAAAATAATACTTAAATGCTAATATACAGAAAACATTCTCAAAATGAGTCTTTTTAATTAAATATTGAAAGTATTGTACATGTATCCCTGCATAGTTATCTAAATTCCGTTCTATTGTGAACATTTCTACTGTTATATTCATGGCGCTGAAAATCTCCCCCTTAATCAAACCCCAATCCCCCACTTTGAGATTATGAAACTCCCCCTTGAGGATGAGAAAAGGTTGGTAAGCATGCAATGTCTTCAAATGTATTTTATTATTTCCTATTCTTTTGCCAAATCGATTGTTGTACGTCTTTTGCTGATTTGTTATATGTTAGAAAGGGTTACCTTTAATATCTCAATCCTAACAAGTCTAAACAATTTTCGTCTCTTGCTAAAATATTTTCAAAAGTCTTCTGCTGCAGGTTTTTATATGAAGACATTTTTTCCATATTTTGTGTTTTCAAAGTTGTCAGCAGCTGCAGATTTGTTGTATGTGGGGAAAAGGTTGACCCTTTCCCTCATATAGACACATCTGCATCAGACAGCTTTTTGAAAACATAGTAACAAATGAAGAAATTGCTCAAAAACAAGCAATTTCTCCTTTTGCCACAATGTTTTCTACTTTTAGTCATAGCTAGGTTACCATCCAATTATAGAGATTTTCTATTTTTGACAAAATCAGTTCAAAGTCGTCTGCTGCAGAATTGTCGTATGAGGGAAATGGTTAAACACATTATTTCTAAATCACATGAATTATAAAGTGCCTAAAGGTGTGATATGAGACCTTCATAACCCTTTCAAACATACAAAAGCAATTTGACGCATCTGCAGCAGCAGACAATAGAAATTTAAACATTGTTGCAAAATCAGAAATTACTCACAATGAGCATTTTCCTTTTAATTGTTACAATGTTTTAAACTCCATTTAATAACGATACTGACTTATATTTTGAGATTTTCCATATTTTTGTGTAGATGATTTCCAAGTTGTATGACTGCTTCGGACTAGACAAAATGTGAGTAAGCGTTATACTGTCTGATATATATGCCTTAATTTCTCCTGAGATTTTACTTCATATATATACATATTATATCTAACCCTGTAAAGTTACAATACTCAATTCATCCTATGCTATATGTAATTACCCTTTCTGTGATACAGATTATTTTAGCATTTCTGCACCATACAACTTCTGAAAACAATGCTAAACAAGAGGGCTTGAAGATGGCCCTAAATTGATCACCTGAGTAATGGTTGATTGATTGTTTGGTACTTTACACCGCTTTCAACAATTGTTCAGTTATATCACTCCGGTTCCTGGGTATAAGTTGCCAGTATAGTACTACTGGTTCATGTATCCTGCCTGAGTCAGTTGTAATGCTAACCCCGCAACCCTGAGCGCTTAAGATTTTAGGGCAGCCATTACTATAATTTCTAAAATGACCTGGCTGGGGATCAAACCCGCGACCTCCTGCACCTGAGGTTGACGCTCTACCACTACACCACTGAGTCATGGTATAATATAAAATTGATAACTGGGAAATTTCTCCATTTGAAACAATATTTTCAACTTTTTTGTTTGATAATTATACCTTCTGAAACCCGTTCCCACATACAGACACTATCTGATGCTTCTGCAACAGACATAATGAGTGAATTTGCCCATTTGCCACAGTGTTTTTATCAATTTACTCAATAATTGTAGTCATTTATAGAAAAAATGTTCATTATAACTTTTGCCATGATGTTTTCAAAGTCGTCTGATGCAGATTTTATGAGTATGTGGAAAATAATTAATTGAGAATTTCCATATTTTCCCCTAGAGTTTTCAAAGTCATCAGATTCCGCTGTAAATATGTTGTATGTGGGATAGGATTGAGACTTCTCCATGTTCCCCTGATAAATAACTAGTATTTTGTCTAGGAAATTCTCTTTTCTCACAGTTATTTTTCCCATAACCCTTTCCCATAAATAGGACAATTCTGCAGCAGACAACATATTTTGTCAAAAATAGAAAATCTCTATAATTGAATGGATACCCTATGACTAAAACAGATGACTTTTGTAAAATCTGACTTAACCATTATGGAAATTCTATAAATGAAAGTGTCATAATTTTTAAATAGAGATTTAATCACAGGGACTTGCTCCTCTAAAAAAAGATATGACCTTCTCTATGCATAGATATTAACAAGGGTGGACACAGTTTTCTGGGTCGCCTCGCTTCAACTCATTTTTTTCAAAGTATTCAAACAAATATATGAATTTAAAGTACGGAATCGATCAATAATACTTTTCTCTATTGAACTATACCAAAATAACATGAATTTGTTCTCTGTACGTATGTTAATTCCTTTGAAATATTCGCGAATTCACCAAAAGGACAACAACCTGGACCAAAAACAAAAGTTAACCTGCTACCAATTCATTACGAAACGTTTCTTGGAAAAATAATCAAAATATCACTGACAATTAATGCAACGAAAAAAACTGAACCATTCCGAAATGTCGATAGAAGTACTTTCGTTTTTGGTCCAGGTTGTATAGTAATATAGTAATTTTTTTTCTTCACAAGATGAAATAAAAATCAATCTTTCACTGAAACAAATAAATTTTCTTTTTTATTTTAGGCCATAAAAGGTCTTTTTACCATTTTTTGTATATTTTATCCCATACAAAAAATTGGTAATTTTACTGTTTGAAAAAGTGGATTACCAGTTTCTATTTCACTGAGATATCTCTATAATCCATTGATAGGCATATAAAATAAAATGTAGATTATACACAGGATTTTATTTCTGCTTTGATAGTAGAATTCAGGACTCTCAATATATTTAACATTGTTAGACAGAGACCTTCATGTGAATTTGATATGACATGTTTATGTGCATATATAATAACAAATAATGGCTAAAATCCATTGTAAAACCACCTGGTGAAGAGGTGTGCTAAGCAGAAACTACCCAGATGACAGATGTGCATAATATGTGTGTCAAATTTTAATATATATATATATATCAGGGCTCTGTAAATTTTGAAATCTCAATCGGTTCAGACTTTTGTTCATCCCCCCGTTAAAAAAAATGATATTGAAACTCTTTTAAAAACAAATATACACAAATTTCATGTTTATTGCAGGTTACCTTGCATGGATGGTTGCATAACAGTGTGTCATCGCTCGTTAATGTCAATGTAGAAGTACTTTACAAATCATAATTTACCAAAATTTGCAGACGAACATAACCACGCATGTGTGTTTGTGTACATTGCTGGTTTGTACTTTTTTGACCCGTACATACTAGAATATTATTGGTCGCACACCATGCCACGGTATATTTAATTTCATCTGGCCTTTGGCCAGAAGAGCTAAAAACGGTCCAAACCGGCAAAACCTCGGTCCTCCACAGCTCTGATATATATATATATATATCAACAGACCACAATACTATGTGTACAGTATTTTGTGTTCATCTCCTTTATCATTTAATTACAGACATAACAAAGTGCTACTGTAAAGTGTTCTAGTTAAACTTTTGGGATCGGTAAATCCATGCCCAAATGTAATCTGCAGTTAGCCCGAGCACTTTCAGTGCTTTGATAACTTAAGGTATTAATTAAGTTACTTATGACTATTGAGGCAACACAATACAAAAAATAAAAGTACTTCAAGTACATACAGCTGATCGAGTTACAATGACGACAAAAGAAGCAATGTCAACATGTTTTCAATTGTATCCAATAATTGTACATTCATTTAAAGGTAATTTCGAAAAGATTTTGGATATGTTTTCAAGGTTAAACCGTTATTGATTGTAGATCTTTATTAGTCCAATTGTAACAGATGTGCATTATAAACCAAAGGTATATAGTCACTTATTGCTAGGTGCAATCATGCAACATGTTATATGATATGTTACATCAACCCTTTCCCTCATACCACAATTCTGAAGCAGAGGACTTTGATCATATTTTGTCCAAAAATAGAAAATCTCTATAATTGAATGGATAATTAACCTATGACTAAAAGTGGAAAACATTCTGTCAAAAGGAGAAATTGCTTGTTTTGAGCAATTTCTTCTTTTGTTACTATGTTTTCAAACAGACGTCTGCTGCAGAGGCGTCATAGAGCGTCTATAATGAAGTAAAGGGTTAACCTTAAATTTAAATTGACAATGATAGCCTTAGGAGAAGTTATTATTACTATAAACTAAATGTAAATGTTCGTTCTGGTTACAATTGATTGTAAAAAGACCTACTTCATAATTCATTTAAAATCAAATATATATTTCCAATGTTTTAAGTCTTTTTTTTATTAATTCTTGTAATTGCGATGATATTATAAACACATACTGGCCCCTAATATACTGCATCTTCCTGTTTATGAATCTTCCCAATCAATTTATAAATTTATAATTATGTTGATCAAATGACCATTATAGTGTATTGTAGGCAATGTGTTCCCCGGCCAATTTAGTGTTGGGCCGATGATCGATTATAATCGAAAGTTGATCGGTTATGCATCATCTTGGCGATAATCAATTGCATTTTACCACAATCGATTATCAATCGGTTCACCTTTTTTGCTTGATTTATGCTTGATTTTTATTCGCTTCCACAAGAGAGATTACTTTCGCAGTCATGTTTGAAAACTCATGTTTGGTGGGATAGCATGTAAATACAACAACTTGAGATTGAAAAAAAGTGTTTTTTTGGCAATAAAATGATACAACCTAGTGAAGACAAGACATTTAATATGCCGGAATATTTTTATCAAACATAATTAATAAGAAGCATTGCGAACATTGAGGCTTGTTAAAAACAATACTGTATGAACCGATTATATAATCGTTGTCTAATCGAATGAGGCAAAGCGATTGTAACCGATAATCGATTGTAAAAATGGAACCGATGGCCCAACACTACCGGCCATAAAGTTGCACCGTA
The DNA here is from genome assembly GCA_031761405.1 of Serripes groenlandicus. NCBI lineage: Eukaryota > Metazoa > Mollusca > Bivalvia > Cardiida > Cardiidae > Serripes > Serripes groenlandicus. The sequence goes on from JASEVX010000002.1 coordinate 19,981,108, forward strand.
AAACCCAATAGCAAAACTGTTGATAACCAATAACTGATCAATAACAACTTGAGATGTGATCAACCAAGCTTGATTGTGGAGATTTTGCATTATTGAAAACCATACACAACTCCGTACATTTATATAATAGAAATGCAATATATGATTTTATTTACTTTAATGGCTCCAGATTTCCTTATGTGCCTTTCAGTAACTGTTGTTTACTAGCATGCTCATCACTTTCAATAATTTAATCCTTTCCCTCATATTGCATGCTCTTTATGATAACTAGGTTATCTACCCTTGATTACTCTTCAATTGTGCATGCGCATTCATGTGAATTTTACTTCCGGGGAATACTTTCGAATAGTCATGAATTCAAGCGAAAAAGAACAACATTGCTAACACTGTGGAGAATTTGATAAAACAAAGTTATACCCTTGCCGGTCCGTCTCTTTTACCTACTGAAAGTGGATTGACAAAGTAATTTCCAACATGGGAATGATAACTGATGATGATTTATTGTTTTGTTTATCATCAATATCGCGAAATTAACAGACGAGCAAAATGTATATTTACTGAATGATATATGTGGATGGTGTATGAGAGGCACGATTTATTGGTCTGGAATTAAATTAATAAGAACTACAAAAGTGTATTAGTGGAAATGAAAATTAAACTGGCAAATAGGAGAAGCTGCTCATTATGAATTTTTTTTTCTTCTGCCACAATGTTTTCAAAAGTGATCTGCTGCTGATGTGTCAGCTGGGGGAAAAGGGTTCAGTTATATTTTCAAAGGCGTAGTCAAGTCAGTGGCACATTTTTAACCCTTTCCTACTTGCAAACACATTTTGATGGGTCATTGATGCGTCTGCAACATACAATTATTGTTAACATAATGGCACTAAGTCTTGTTCATAATGAGCAATTTCACCTTTTACAACATTGTTATTTAATTCAATAATTCTCCTATCATTTTTAAATAGTGATATTCATGTTGTTGTTTTCAAGCTCTACTTCTGCATATATGAGCCGTCACGTGAGAAAACCAACATTGTGGCATCTGCGTAATGTGTTGACCAGATTAGCTTGCGCTGTCCGCACAGACTGATCTGGGTCGACACATTCCACATCAAGGGGGGGAATAGAGTAATGATTCCCGAAAAAGAAAGGCGAAACGTGTCTGTCCAAGTAAACCTGCGCTGCATGATTAGGATGATCCGTGTCAACTCTTTACGCAGAGACCACAATGTTTGTTTTCTCGCGAGACGGCTCATATGTTGAATGTATATCTAACACTTTCCCACCTACAGACGCATTTAACGAGATTTTAGCAATTTTTGTCAAGATGTTTTCAAAGTCGCCTGCATGCAGCTGATGACATGGGAAATGTGTAGGCCAAACTTTGGAAAGTCTTTTAAAAAAAATGGTACAGTTTGTACTTTGTGACAAAATGAGGAATTGCTCTGAAGAGAATTTTATCCTTTTGCCACAATGTTTCTAAATATCTTCTGCGTGTGGCATTTGTAAATTTGACTATTGCACATTAAATATATAATAAAGTTCAATTTTTATTTCCATATTTATGCCCTTTAACTCATTCCCACTTGCAGATGTATTTTGACACATCTGCAGCAGGCAGGATTTGAAAATATTGAGGCAAAAGGAGAATATACTTTTTACCCTTCCCACGTAATTACCTAATACAACAGTTACTGTAGATCATCAATAGCAATTTTCGTGAATATTAATGAGATCTTTATGACCTGCATATCTTTGAAGATATGACCCCTGCAGCGGTGCGAGCTTGTTAATTAGGCAATCAGTCATGCAAGCGTGAAATCGATGTATACAAGCGGATTATACAATCGCCGACAGAGTAACACAGTATGAATTAAATAGTAAAATACACAGTTAGTTAGAGATTTCAATTAGCTTCCATAAACTATATTTCAAAGTACTGTACAATGTTAGTTGTTGAACATATTTGTAAAAAAGTAATACGACGGTATGAATTTTTAACATTTCCTGACCGCGTATACATACGATAATCACTGAGAAGGTGGGGATCGATGCTACTATATGCCTTAAGAAGAATATGCAGCAGTTGACTTTCGAAAACATTGTGACAAGCAGAGGACGTTCGAAAACATTATGACATGCAGAAGACGTTCGAAAGCATTATGACAAGCAGAGGAAGTTCGAAAACATTGCGACAAAAGCAGAAATTTCTTATGATGAGCAATTTTTGAATGAAGCAATGTTTTCAATTTCTTTCAATTAGAAATCATTTTTAGAGATATCAATTGATTTTTTTCTACATGTTGTTAAAGTCATCTGCTGCAGACTATAAGCTAAAGACACACGTAACTCTGACTGAATGCCGTAACCTTCTTCCCCCTGGTGACAATATTTCTAAACAGATCGGATGAATTTTGGTAAAAATGTCGCCCAAGAAACATTAATTTTGTTTTAAAATGTTTTCACATCAAGCCAGTACTTTTGGACAGGATTTTTGATGAGGCAGCAACCCAAGTTCCTCATAGCATTCAATTATATTAACAATTTTGAAAGCAGCCCCACCTAAGGAAATTATTTTGAAATCTGTCCATTGGTGAGAGAAGTTGTTACTAGGAAATTGTTAACAGGCCATCGTGGGATGGCTGTGAAAACTTGTTGAAATCGACTTTAAGTTTAAACATAAATCCATCAATCCTTTAGCGACATTGTTTTAAATTAAACTTTAAAAAATAAGTTAAGTTGTATTTCTAGTTTATTCATTGTTGTTTTCGCGCGCCTCGCTGATTGCGTTGTCTATGTCCGCAATTTTGTCAAATGGTAGTTCCCGGAAGGAGAATATTGAGTAACGTCCCTTGGCAATCAAAGGACGTTACCTAGTTATCATAAAGAGCAATAGACGCTTTCTGATGCCTCTGCAGCAGACAGCTTTTTGAAAACATATATATATAATGACAAATGAAGAAATTGCTCAAAACAAGCAATTTCTCCTTTTGCCCCAATTTTTTCCAATTATATATATATATCCATTCAATTATAGAGATTTTCTATTTTTTGACAAAATATGTTCAAAGTCGTCTGCTGCAGAATTGTCATATGAGGGAAAGGGTTAAGTACTGTGTATAAATTGACCCTTTAACCACAAACAGCAACTCTGCTACTGACGACTTTGGAAACAGTACCTATGGCAAAGAAATTTTTCCACAATGTTTACAAAAATTGTCTACTGCATATAAGCATTGAGTCATAATGTGGGAATGGATTAACACTCTCTTTTCAGAAAACATTGATGCCTAAATGCATCAACTTTCTCTTGTGTATCTTCTTTTTAATAGCTTTCTAATACACTAAAACAAAGAATATGTTTTGGAATAGTTTAGAATTAGCGAATCAAGTTAATTTCATCTAAAGACGTTTTACTGTGCTTTCTGTTTTTGGCATAGTCCGGGCCTATCCCATTCCTAGCATGGGTTTCAAAAAGCCAACAGAATAACGCAAAGTCCCTCACATTAATTATTGAGTCAAAATAGTTCTCACTAGTGTTAGCCGACTCATTCTGAATTATGTTTGACTTCTATGCCAGTTGTGTATGTAAACAATCGCTCATGTTACAATGCTGTGACCCCAAGTGGCCTATTGACCTAGTTTTTGATCTGACATGACCCATTTTTGAACTTGGACAAATATTCTGACAAAGTTTCAACATGCTCAAGCCAAGCGTTAACAAGATTTTCCTTAAATTTAGCCTTGTGACCTAGGTTTGACCAGACATGACCCATATTCAAACTTGACCTAGACATCACTAAGACAAATTTTCAGACATAGTTTCAACATGCTCAAGCCAAAAATGTGGCTTCCAGAGTGTTAACAAGAGTTTTCTTAAATTTGGCCTTAGTGACCTAGTTGTTAACCAGACATGACCCATATTCGAACTTGGCCTAGATATCATCAAGACAAACTTTCTGACAAAGTTCCAACATGCTCAAGTTTAAATTGATTGATTGGGGTTTAACGCCGTTTTCAACAATTTCTCAGTTATATCATGGCGGCCAGTTCACCTACTCATGCATTTCCTGGTTTTCTCACACCAGTACTCCACACAACAATCTTCCCAAGCAACTGGCTGCTTTTCCACATAGACTTAGCCCATTGGTGGAAGACGAATGATGCATGTCGCATTGACTTTTGTCAATCGTCGGAAAGAAAGTTGGCCGAGCCGGGATTCAAACTCACTAGCCCTGGATTGACAGCCTGCGTCACTACCGACTGAGCTACCGGGGCTCGGCCTCAAGTTTAAAATGTGGCTTCCAGAGTGTTAACAAGATTTTCCTTCAATTTGGCCTAGTTACTTAGTTTTTGACCCAACATGACCTGTATTCGACCTTGGCCTAGATAGCACTAAGACTAACATTCTGACAAAGTTTCAACATGCGCAAGCCAAAAATGCGGCTTCAAGAGTGTTAACAAGATTTTCATTAAATTTGGCCTAGTGACCTAGTTCTTGACCAACATGACCCAGTTTCAAACTTGGCTTAGGTTTGATGGAGATATATGTTCTGATAAACTTTCATGAAGATTGGATGCAAAATGTTGCCTCTTAGAGTGTTAACAAGCAAATGTTGACGACAGACTATGAACAACGACGGACAAAAGGTGATCACAAAAATACACCATGAGCACTTTGTGCTCTGGTGAGCTAAAAACATTAGCTGTATGTTTAGACTAATGAAAATCCAAAATGTATGTGTGTTAAAAAATAAATGCATGCAGTTTTTTTCCGGCGACATTGATAACAGTTGCATCAACTTTCTCTCAATGTCTCCATTTCACATTCATTTTGTTTGGGCCCTAATATGTCTCAACTAATTTACAATGCATCAATTTCAAACTTTGTTAAAGGTAACTTATGACATGCAGATGTGCAGTGCACAAGAAACATAACTCTAGCATGCTTATTTTTGGAGTGTTGTATTTTGTGTCTAGACATTTTCTCTTTTATGATCTGACTTTCGCAGGCAAAACATGTTTTCCGTGGAACGCTTGTGGTAATTCTTGAATGCCTCTCCAAGCTAATTTACTCTGTCAGAAGCTTTAAACTCTAACACTGTTCAATGGGTTCAATTGCATTTCAGGAGCATATAGATGACAATGCGAAAAGTGATGCAACAATTACTATGACTTTTTAGTTTTGACTTATTTCCAAGTTATATTGGTATTTTTTATGTTTATTTGTTTTTTAACCCTTTCCCTCATATAGATGATTCCTGACGCCTCTGCAGCAAATGGCTTTTTGAAAAAAAAGTGACAAAAGAAGAAATTGCTCAAAACAACAATTTCTCCATTTTGCCACAATGTTTTTCACTTTTAGTCATAGGATATATCCATTTAATTATAGAGAAATTCTATTTTTGGACAAAATATGTTCAAAGTCATCTGCTGCAGAATTGTCTTATGAGGGAAAGGGTTAATTGATTGATTGATTGATTGATTGGGGTTTAACGCCATTGTTATCAATTTCTTAGTTATATCACGGCGGCCAGTTCACCTACTCATGCATTTGCTGGTTTTCTCACACCAGTACTCCACACAACAAACTTCCCAAGCAACAGGCTGCTTTGCCACATACTTAGCCCATTGGTGGAAGACGAGCGATGCATGTCGATTGACTTTTGTCAATCCTCGGAAAGGGTTAATATCGGCCAGGGCAAATTACATACTTATTCAAATGTTGCTGTGTTTATAATAGATGCTGATCAGAAGCATATAAGTCGTTAATACTGGTGTCACAAAAAGGAAGTAGTGTGGAATTATTATTAACAATATATCCATGAAATCATAGAAAAGTCATTCTCCAAGCGATTTATAATGAATTAATGAATGAATCACTTTCATCTTTATTAACTGATTGTCTGGTTGATAGATTGATGATATGCTATCTTTTATCAGTATGTATCAGCATTATTTTAATATTTAGTGTGTCAACTGAACTGGTAATATTTTACCCTCATATAGATGCTTTCTGACGCCTCTGTAGCAGACAGCCTTTTGAAAACGTAGTTACAAAAGAAGAAATTGCTCAAAACGAGCAATTTCTCCTTTTGCCACAATGTTTACCACTTTTAGTCATAGGTTAATCATTCAATTATAGAGATTTTCTATTTTTTGACAAAATCTGTTCAAAGTCATCTGCTGCAGAATTGTTGTATGAGGGAAAGGGTTAAGGGTTTCTGCTCTGCTGTTTCTCTATCTTTTTATACACCATGCAGTTATTATAGTTTTATGAGAGTTTTATGAGAGAACCCTCAATCTTTGATAAATAAATTTTTGGTTATTGGCAGGCTAAGTCTGTTGCTCCAAACATTTGTGTTTGTTTACAGGTTGATGGTTCATTGTTTGAACCATATGTGTTCATATCAACTTTGCTGTATTTTTTCGCCTTACATTTGCCCCAACCGTCTTGGTGGTGTGTGTAGTGCACATGGTAGAATGTGTGCCTTGCATGCAGGAGATTGCGAGTGAGTACTTAGGTACCACCTTACCAAGAAATAGCTGTGATATAACATAAAATTGTCGAGGCGACGTTAAATACAAAGCAATCGATATAGATGCCCCTATATAACATCTGTGCTTTCAGTGGTTTGATTGAGTTAACTTCAGAAGAAAAAAAAAAGTACTGGAAGTATTCTAACAGCTGTGGCCCAATTGTTTAAAGACTTTTCCAGAAACACATTAATACATATATGTATAACCCTTTTTCCAAATAGAAGTAATCTGCAGTAAACACACTCACTTGCTGCTCTCAAAACATCTGGGTAAAAAAGTATGGTATTAACCTCTAAAAATAAAAGTGTATTTACTGAAAGGAGTTGAAAACACTCTGACAAAACACTTTTTTACAATGTTTTTTAAAGGTCAACTGCTGCAGATACATCCGTCTGTATGTGGGAAAGGGTTAATATTCTAACTCATGAACAACAAACATATATGTCACAAACAAAATTATTTGAAAATGGGCCAACCGGTCTAGGAGAAGAAATATCGGTTGCCAAGAAAATCTGCATCAATAAAAAAGATGAAGAGGGAATTTTGGTGAGGACAGTGAAAGGATACTCTTTGTGAAATTCAATCACAGTTGAACCACTCCATGGTTACAGAGGAGAAGATGTTGATGCCCAACAGACAACGCACAAACAAACAAATGCTGGACATAGGTCAATCACAATGATTCAACTTGAGCACAAAGTGCTCAGGTGAGCAAAAACATAAAATCATGATCATTCTTCTTTTGCCCTAATGTTTTCAAAGCTGTCTGCAGATTTATATTATGAGAGCTAAGCTAAAGTATTTACATTGTGTTATTATTGGCAGATATTTCTGCTGTTCAAGAGGCATGCAGGATATATGATATTGCTGTTTCTGCGATGACTGCATTAATAGTGTTAGGATTATTAGTTAAAGGTAGGATACCAAATTGTATATATATAATTATATGGTACATTTTATTGTTTATTATTTGGTATAATGTTTTACTAAGCTATCAATTTTTTTTAAAGTTATTTTGCCACAATATTTTTAAAAAAATATCTGCTGCAGATGTGCCAAAAGGTGTCTGCATGTGCGTAAGGGTAAAATATACCAATCATCATTGAAATCATTCTTTCCCTGCACATAATGTAGCACACATATACAATGTATATCTGTAACCAGAAAAGTTTTTATTTGTATGGTATTTTATGCCGCTTTCAACAAATTATTAGTTATCCCTTTCCCTCATAGAGACGCTTTCTGACGCCTCTGCAGCAGACTGCTTTTTGAAAACATAGTGACAAAAGAAGAAATTGCTCAGGCAAAGAAAGATGCTTGCCCTACAGAGGGCACTCCACCATGAACGACGCGACCAGCAACCATTTTTGTGGAAAGTATTAACTTACCATGGACAACTGAATATGTATTCATAGATAAGTAATGTACGTGTTAAAACAGTACCTTTGAGAATATTTTTTGATATCAACCCTTTTCAACATGTAGACATATTTTCATGCATCTGCAGCAGGCAACCTCCTCTCATTGCCACAATGTTTTCAACTCTTTTTTGATAATTAAACTTTCATTTATAGGGATATTCAATGATTTTCTTTACATGTTTTCTAAGTCATCTGCTGTCTGCTGTATAGATTTATTGTATTTGCCAAAAACAAAGCAGGCCCTAGCTAAGCCTTTAAGTAATTAACAGTTCTACTTTTTTACCAAACGCTACATGTAGGACTAAGTTACATTTAGACAGACAATGAAGGATCTGGTGTGATCACTTTTTTTTTTTGTGAATGCTCAAGTTCCCACACCTGCAGACGACATTTCAAACGATTGTGACAATATGAGAAATTGCTCATAATAATTGTTGTATGTGGGAAAGGGTTAAACTTAATGAATGAACAATTTGAAAAGTATTATGACTTTAAAGTTTAAGACTATATATTAAAGCAGAAAGTATCAGAAAACATTATTGGCAAATAAGAAATAATGTTTCATTGGCTAAATAATAAACTGATGCCTGCATGAGTGCAGCAGACTGACTTCATAAATTGATTTTCTGCTGCTTAAACCTTTCCCTCATACGACAATTCTGCAGCAGACGACTTTGAACATATTTTGTCAAAACATAGAAAATCTCTATAATTAAATGGATAATCTATGACTTAAAGTGGAAAACATTGTGGCAAGAGGAGAAATTGCTCGTTTTGAGCAATTTCTTCTTTTGTCACTATGTTTTCAAAAAGCCGTCTGCTGCAGAGGCGTCAGAAAGCGTCTATATGAGGGAAAGGGTTAAACTGATGCCTGAGTGCAGCAGACTGCGACTTCTGAAAACAATGATTTAATTTACTTTATTCATAAATTGATTGTCTGCTGCTTAAGGCACCGTTATAAAAAGTTGGTATCAGGGAACCCGCCTTGGTGGTGTGAAATTGTAGAGTGTCTGCCTCAGGTTCAGGAGGTCACAGGTTCTATTCCCCGGACAACCCGGCTGTAGCTTTTCCGGGGACTCATAACAGAAAATACAAAAATACACGGAAAATACACGGAAACCATGGAAAAACCATGGAAAAAACCAAGGAATTTAATGTTAAAATGCGGAAATGCTGGAAATGTGTCCGAATACTCCGGGGTCCCGGAACCATTCCAGCATGTCCATGGAACCGTTCCGGGGTGTCCATGGAACTTTTCCGGGGTTTCCATGAAACTTTTCCGGGTTGTCCATGGAATTTCCGGGTTTTCCACATAATTGTTCTATTCCCCGGACAAGTCATACCATATATTTTAAAAATAGTAATCTTGGCTTTCCTTCTGCTATGGATTATGGGATTAACATTACGAATGACTATAATGCTGCGACGATAATTGAATTGACCAACAAAATTACTGTAACAAGAAGGGAAAAGGTTAAATATTTAGCAGGAGTCATGTGTTTTCTGGAGAGTAACAAAATGTCAGATACCACATTATTGGTATAACAAAGGATAAAACACATAAAAAACACATACAATAGTTTTGATGTAACACCCCCTCTGGGATTGGGAACAGCCTTGCAATGCCAAACACTTTTCCTTATATAGACGCTTTATGACGCCTCTGCAGCAGACGGCTTTTTGAAAACATAGTGACAAAAGAAGAAATTGCACAAAACGTGCAATTTCTCCTTTTGCCACAATGTTTTCCACTTTTTGTCATAGGTTATCCATTCAATTATGGAGATTTTCTATGTTTTGACAGAATACATTCAAAGTCGTCTGCTGCAGAATTGTCTTATGAGGGAATGGGTTAATACTTTTCCCCATACCACAAATCTGTATAACTGTTTAAACAACAAAACAAAAGTAGGGAAGATCTCTTTCAATAAAAGTTACATAATGAATAAATAAAGGTGAAATTGCTCATAACTTTTTTTTGTCACAGTGTTTTCAAATGGAATATATGGTTAAAAAAAAAATACTCTTAGAAAAAATTATTCCCCGGCACACTTATAATACAATGTACAATGTATTATATAGGAATCCGGGACAAAATGCCATTGGACATAATGTCCACGGACATATATAATGTCCACAGACAAAATGCCACAGTTTATTTCGAAAACATTTTATTGGGAATTATAATGTTAAAGCAGCACACCACAAGTGGAAACAAGAAAATGTGTCCATGGAACACGGATGCCCCGGTTGTTAACTATATTTTAAAACGGACGGACGAACAGTTGGTCCAACCTGAAATTGATACAATTTTTTAAACAATGATATGTTGATTGTCATTTGTGTGAAGTTTCATAATGATAGGACATCAGGTTCACTAAAATCTAACTTGACCAAAAACTTTAACCTGAGAATGGAATGGACGAACAGACAGACGAACAGACGGATGAACAGTTGGTCCAACCTCAAATTGATACAATTTTTTAAACAATGATATGTTGATTGTCATTTGTGTGAAGTTTCATAATGATAGGACATCAGGTTCACTAAAATCTAACTTGACCAAAAACTTTAACCTGAGCGGGACGGACGAACGGACGAACGGACGGACAGACGGACGAACGGACAGACTAACAGACCGGAAAACTATATGCCCCTCATACCTGGTATGCCGGGGCATAAAAATGTCACACATGTGTTTTATATACATGTGCTGGTTTGTCCGTGGACATTATGTCCAGTGACATTTTGTCCGGATACAATTATATACATACATGTGTCTAAATTTGTTTTGTTTACAAGGAATTTTAATCCACTTTCAACATGTTTTCAGTTATATCTAAGTATTTTACTGGGTGAATAACAAGTATAACTGGTCCATTTATCCTACCCAACACTCCTGAGCACCAAAAATTGTAAGCAATTACTGCCGTTTTTAACCCTTTCCCTCATACGACAATTCTGCAGCAGACGACTTTGAACATATTTTGTCAAAGAATGGAAAATCTCTATAATTGAATGTATAACCTGACTAAAAGTAGAAAACATTCTGGCAAAAGGAGAAATTGCTCATTTTGAGCAATTTCTTCTTTTGACACTATGTTTTCAAAAATCCGTCTGCTGCTAGTTATAAAGCGTCTATATGAGGGAAAGGGTTAAGAGCTTGATCAATATTTGATGAAGATTAATATGCTCAGATGAATTTGCATGAAGATTGGATATAAAATGTGACCTCCAGTGTGCATATTGACCTTCACCTTAGTCCTACATACAAAACATCTGCAGCAGACAACTTTGAAAACATCTTGACAAAAGATATGAAAATCATTGTGGCAAAACGACTGCCTCCTATAATCATTATGAGAAGTGAAAATGTCTCTCTATATGAGGGAATCTTGGGTTAATTGGTAATTGATAAAAAATAAATTTTAAACATGGTTATCTCCCTTTCAATGTTATTTAAATAATATAAAGTACATATTATACAATATATGTTCAACAGGAAATATTTCTGGTGTTTTCAACTTTATTCAATTATTATATTTTTATTTACAGAGATTTTCTGTTATTTAACCAAGATGTTTTCAAATACATCTGCTGAAGATTAGTAATTAGTATACGGGAAAGGATTAAATTACCTTCCAAAATCAATATGGATATAAAACAACGTAAATCAGTAATCTAATAAGGCTATTTTTTACTAGTTAATACGGGTAATTAGCCCATTTTGTAGCAGACGAATTTGAGGCGCTGCATTACTAAATTACTTTTCCAGTTCACTTGTTAACTGTTCCTCTCAATTACAACAAATTTACAGCCGATTACTATGAAAACATCAAAGCAAAAGTATAATGGTAACATCTCTGTAAATAAAACTATAAGAACTGAAAACAGTTGACCCTTTCTCAATTGCATATAACAAATCTGCAGCAAACACCTTTGATAAATTATTGAATATCTCAATACAATATAATTATAGAAAAAATTAGCTATATATATCTGTTATTATTAGGTGTTTGAGCATTCTTTCGAAATGTTGACCTCGTGTCAAGATCGAGTCATTGTGCCATCGAAAATATGAATAAAAAAAGAGGCAAAGCTTTAGTGCATGTTTTATTCCACTGCATTCGAGAGAAAAAAAGCATTTCAAGATTATCTTTCTTTCTCCTACATTCGGCCCATGCAGGCGTTTCGTGACGTATAAGAAATCAATCTTTGGAGTGACATTTTTTGTCTGCATAACTCGTCACTTTTCAATAAGTTTACATTTTACTTCCGGTTACTTCCCATTATATTTTGGCAATATAAAACTAGGTCACAAACTGAGGAAAAAGCGTTTTGACGTTCACGACCGATAAAGAGGCATATATTTGAGACATATTTTAACAAAATATTTCTTATTTTTGTTTATGTTACATGTTTATGTTGATACTTATCTAAAATAAAATAATATTTTGACCACTCGCTTCTTCATATCGAAATGCGCATGCGCGAAAATCGATGTTAAACGTGACCTGGTCACTACCGGTATATTTGGCTTAGAAATAGTTCCTATTTTAGATATACCCCACATGGATTAACATTATTAAATGAATTCTACACAAATCAAGACATCTCTTTGAACATGAAAATAACATTCAGTAAGTTAAAATTGCTATTAAAAGGTCCTCAGAATTCAACGTGATTTTTATCTAGATATTGACACATAACAGTCTGCAGCAAGTCTTAGCAGGGACTCTTTTGTCTTGGTAAATAAGACTAAAAAACATAAATGCGAGTCAAAATAGAGAAACTGCAAATACTTAAAACATCGGATTAATATATTTATTTCATTTAAGATGTGTCATAACTAAGTGTTTTTAAACAAACACAATTGGAATATATTGTTCAAGACATTTAAATTTGTTTTTTTCTAATAATAACTCTCCTAGCTCCCATGTCATTTCCGAAAAGCTATTTAAAATATAAGTCGCTGGCTTCTGCCCGGCTACTAATAACTATTTGTGGATAACCCTTTCCCTACGATAATTCAGCAACAGACGACTTTGAACATATTTTGTCAAAAAATAGAAAATCTCCAAAATTGAATGGATAACCTATGACTAAAAGTGAAAAACATTGTGGCAAAAGCAAAAGGGAGATATTGCTCGTTTTGAGCAATTTCTTCTTTTGTCACTATGTTTTCAAAAAGCTTTCTGTCATTTTGAGGCATCAGAAAGCGTTTATATGAGGTAAAGTGTTAAAGGAGAAATTGATTGTTTTAAGCAAATTTCTCCTTTTGCCACATTGTTTACAATAGTTTTCTGCTGCATATAAATTGGCTTCTGTATCGTTTAACCCTTTCCCACATACAGCGACGCTTTCTGCATGATCGAGGCCTTTGCAGCAGACGTCTTTTGAAAACAGGGTGACAAAGGGAGAAATTGCTTAACCCTTTCCCTCATACGACAATTTTGCAGCAGACGACTTTGAACATATTTTGTCAAATAATAGAAAATCTCTATAATTGAATGGATAACCTATGACTAAAAGTGGAAAACATTGTGGCAAAAGGAGAAATTGCTCATTTTGAGCAATTTCTTCTTTTGTCACTAATTGTTTTCAAAAAGCTGTCTGCTGCAGAGGCGTCAGAAAGCGTCTATATGAGGGAAAGGGTTAAAACAAGGAATTTCTCCTTATGCCTCAATGTTTTCAACTGTATACCAATAGTTACATATTCATTTAAAGGAATTTTCATGTCTTAGCCCAGATCATTTCAAATTCGTCTGCCGCGGGTCATTTTACAGGCGGGTCAAAATAAGATATGACACCGGAACCATTCCAGCATGTCCATGGAACCGTTCCGGGGTGTCCATGGAACCTTTCCGGGGTTTCCATGAAACTTTTCCGGGTTGTCCATGGAATTTCCAGGTTTTCCACATAAATGTCCTGGAATTTCCATGTAAAGTGTCAGATTATCCCTGGAAAGTTGTCTGAATACTCCGGGCATTTTCCATGGAATTTGGTAAGTCTCCCCGGAAAAGCTACAGCCGGGTGGGAAAGGGTTAAAAGATTATACCATCTGTTACAATCAATGAAAGGGTTACAGAACATTTTATCATGGGATAGCCCAAACATAATTATATAACCAGAGTGGTTAAAATAGGCTATACACCCAAATCTCTACAAAGCCAGAATAAAATATACAATCTTTTATTGGCAAAATTATGTATGTAGAGTTGACAATGAAGTTTGACAAAGCATGCAAATAAAATTCCATAAAGTTTAAAAACTTCAAAAGATCAATGTCATTTACAGGTCCTTCAACCCTTTTTCTCCCATACAGACACTGTTTGACACCTGTTTATAATGCAGCAGACAAAAACAATAGGATTGTATTAGAATAATCCTTTCCCTCATACGACAATTCTGCAGCTAACGACTATAAACATATTGTGTCAAAAAAAAGAAAATCTCTATAATTGAATAGACTAAAAGTGGAAAACATTGTGTCAAAAGGAGAAATTGCTCGTGAGCAATTTCTCCTTTTGTCAGTTTGTTTTCAAAAAGCCGTCTGCTGCAGAGGCAGCATCAGAAAAAGCGTCTATATGAGGGAAAGGGTTAAAGAAAGGAATAAAGCCCCTTTTATCACAGACCAGATTCTATAATTTCGGAACAGGACAAATCTTGGCGTACGTAATACGTATGTTTTTATCATGCTGTCTGTGTCTGATTTGTGCCTTAGAAGGTCGAGTCTATATGAGGGAAAGGGTTAAAGAAAGGAATAAAGCCCCTTTTATCACAGACCAGATTCTATAATTTCGGAACAGGAAAAATCTTGGCGTACGTAATACGTATGTTTTTATCATGCTGTCTGTGTCTGATTTTGTGCCTTAGAAGGTCGATTTATTATTGGTTAGGAAACTCAATGGAATATATAATGATCCTTCGATCAATAAGTGCCATTTATAATAACCTTTACTAGCTTATAATTCTGAGTAAGTACGTATCAGTATTAAAGAATTCTTTTCTCAGCATGTTAATAATTAATTAACCCTTTCCCTCATATAGACGCTTTCTAACGCCTCTGCAGCAGACGGCTATTTGAAAACATATAGTGACAAAAGAAGAAATCGCACAAAATGTGCATGCAAATCTTTCAAAACAAGTCTGCATGTGTGGTAGAGATTTTTTTTGACACTATATAATTATGTTTTCCACTTTTAGTCATAGGTTATCCATTCAATTATGGATGTTTTGACAAAATACGTTCAAAGTCGTATGAGGGAAAGGGTTAAACCCAGGTTTCCTGCATACAATGAATCTGCAGCAGACGCCTTGAAAACATGTAGGCAAAATTTTGGAAAATATTTGTAAACTAGAGGTTGTTTTTGGGAAAAACGTATGTCTCCCCCAAGGGGTATTTGTCTGGCTGACTGTATTTTGTCAGTTAGTGATTTATTTTAAAAAAGGGCAATAACTCATCCAAAAGTCGGTCAAATTAAACGCCCTCGTAATATGCGCAACAAGACATTGTACCGATGACTCCTGTGAAGTTTCATAGAAATGTGACAAAGGGGTTGTGAGATGAAGGCCGGACAAGAATGAAATGGCAATTTTAAACAAGAGCACCGCGTACGGCACAGACGCTCGACTGATAGGGGAAAAAAACAACTTAACCGGACGACCACGCCACTGCCGCCGCTGACGACGACGCCAGGGTCATGACAATAGCTCTCGTTTTTTTCAAAAGTCGAGCTAATAAAAAACCTTAACCGGATGACAACACCTTCAGTGTAGATTTTCTAAGTCCAAAAGGGGGGATAATTTGGTCAATATTAAGTTCAGGGTTATGGAACTTGTTGTATCAAGTTATGTTAAGACATTGAATAAATTTAGGAAGTTTCAAAGCTATAGGTTAAATTGTGTTTCAGTTATCACCATTTTTCTCCCTTCAAAGTAGATTTTCTAAATCGAAATGGGGAGATAATTTTGTCAATACTATTTACAGAGTTAAGAAACTTGTTATATAAGGTCAACTTAAGACACTCAGCAAGTTTGTGAAGTTTCAAGCAAAAAAAAAGAAAAGTTTTTAAGATATGAAAAATCATGAGTAAAAAATTGTCAAAAACCTGAGCTAAACAAAAAACCTTAACCTTACGTTTTGAAGTTTTAAGTGAAAAACAAATAAAGATTTCCAGCTATATACTTTTATTATTTAACATATTATGATTATGTTTATGAAGTTTAGTGACTTTAACAGTAGTAGTTTGTTAGAAAACAGAAAAAAAGCTGAGCTGAACAAAAAACCTTAACCGGACGACCACGCCGCCGCCGCCGCCGACGCCGACGACCACGCCAGGGTCATGACAATAGCTCTCGTTTTTTTCAAAAGTCGAGGTAAAGAAGGGCAATAACTCAACCAAAATTAGGTCAAATTAAACGCCCTCGTAATATGCGCAACTAGACGTTGTACCGATGACTCCTGTGAAGTTTCATAGAAATGTGGCCAAGGGGTTGTGAGATGAAGGCCGGACAAGAATGAAATGGCAGTTTAAAAAAAGGGCAATAACTCATCCAAAAGTAGGTCAAATTAAACGCCCTCATAATATGCACAACAACACATTGTACCGATGACTCCTGTGAAGTTTCATAGAAATGTGGCAAAGGGGTTGTGAGATGAAGGCCAGACAAGAATGAAATGGCAATTTTAAAACAAGAGGGCCATGATGGCCCTTGATTCGCTCACCTGATTTTTTTTTTTTTACACTTTAGCTATATAAGCCCCGCCCCCTGGCGGCCATAGTTTCCGACGAATCAACTTGGCTTGAAGGAATCTGATAGAGGGTCACCCTAGGAACATTTCTACAAAATTATTTGAAAATCGGCCTGACACTTATGGAGGAGAAGATTTTTTAAGTTTTCACTATAGCCATAAAAGGCAAAATAGCCCCGCCTCCTGGCGGCCATGTTTTTTGACCAATCAACATGGCTTGAAGGAATCTGATAGAGGATCACCGAAGGAACATTTCTACAAAATTATTTGAAAATCGGCCTGACACTTTTGGAGAAGAAGATTTTTTAAGTTTGCACTATAGCCATATAAGGCAAAATAGCCCCGACCCCCTGGCGGCCATGTTTTTCGACCAATCAACATGGCTTGAAGGAATCTGATAGAGGGTCACCCAAGGAACATTTCTACAAAATTATTTGAAAATCGGCCTGACACTTTCGAAGGAGAAGATTTTTTTAAGTTTTCACTATAGCCATATAAGGCAAAATAGCCCCGCCCCCCCTGGCGGCCATGTTTTTCGACCAATCAACATGGCTTGAAGGAATCTGATAGAGGGTCATCCAAGGAACATTTCTACAAAATTATTTAAAAATCTGCCAACCAGTTTGGGAGAAGAAGAATTTTGAAGTTTTTTCGGTTTCGTTGCCATGGAAACCAGAATTTTGCATGGATCCCAAAAATTTGAAGGAATTCTGGTGAGGTCATTGAGAGGATGCTTTCTGTGAAGTTTCATCCAAATTGACCCACTGGTTACTGAGGAGAAGAAGTTGACGGACGACGGACAAAAGGCGATCACAATAACTCACCTTGAGCAAAGCTCAGGTGAGCTAAAAAGGGCAATAACTCAACCAAAATTAGGTCAAATTAAACGGCCTCGTAATATGCGCAACTAGACGTTGTACCGATGACTCCTGTGAAGTTTCATAGAAATGTGGCAAAGGGGTTGTGAGATGAAGGCCGGACAAGAATGAAATGGCAATTTTAAACAAGAGGCCCATGAGGGCCTATGCTCTACTGGTATGTTCTTTGGTCATTTTCAATCCAGAGCATGTATGTATGGTGAAGATCGGATAGTAAATGGAGGCTCTTTTGTGTTCACAAGCTGTATTATAGCAATTTTTACAATTTCATGGGCCATAATCCAGTCTTGCATGGGCAAATCTGGCTGGTTTTCAAAAGGAACCAAGCTCTCATCAATATTTAACTACTATCTACGTTTGGTGAAGATCAGATAGTAAATGGAGCCTCTATTGTGTTCACATGCTCAATTATAGCAATTTGGACAATTTCAAGGGCCATAATCCAGTCTTGCATGGGCGGATCTGGCTGGTTTACGAAAGGAACCGAGCTCTCATGGATATCTTACTACTGTATAAGTTTGGTTGAGATACAATCAAAAGTGAAGACTGTATCGTGTTAACAAGCTCTTTTATAGCAATTTTGACCATTTCAAGGGCCATAATCCAGTCATGCATGGGCGGAACTGGCTGGTTTTCGAAAGGAACCGAGCTCTCATGGATATCTAACTACTGTATAAGTTTGGTTGAGATACAATCAAAAGTGAAGACTGTATCGTGTTAACAAGCTCTTTAATAGCAATTTTGACCATTTCAAGGGCCATAATCCAGTCATGCATGGGCGGATCTGGCTGGTTTTCGAAAGGAACCGAGTTCTCATGAATATCTAACTACTGTATAAGATTGGTTGAGATACAATCAAAAGTGAAGACTGTATCGTGTTAACAAGCTCTTTTATAGCAATTTTGACCATTTCAAGGGCCATAATCCAGTCATGCATGGGCGGATCTGGCTGGTTTTCGAAAGGAACCGAGCTCTCATGGATATCTAACTACTGTATAAGTTTGGTTGAGATACAATCAAAAGTGAAGACTGTATCGTGTTAACAAGAAATTGTTTACGGACGCACGGACGACGGACAAATCGCCACGACATAAGCCCTTCTGGCCTTTGGCCAGTAGAGCTAAAAAAGGGCAATAACTCATCCAAAAGTAGGTCAAATTAAACGCCCTCGTAATATGCGCAACTAGACGTTGTACCGATGACTCCTGTGAAGTTTCATAGAAATGTGGCAAAGGGGTTGTGAGATGAAGACCGGACAAGAATGAAATGGCAATTTTAAAAAAAGGGCAATAACTCATCCAAAAGTAGGTCAAATTAAACGCCCTCGTAATATGCGCAACTAGACGTTGTACCGATGACTCCTGTGAAGTTTCATAGAAATGTGGCAAAGGGGTTGTGAGATGAAGGCCGGACAAGAATGAAATGGCAATTTTAAAAAAGGGCAATAACTCATCCAAAAGTAGGTCAAATTAAACGCCCTTGTAATATGCGCAACTAGACGTTGTACCGATGACTCCTGTGAAGTTTCATAGAAATGTGGCCAAGGGGTTGTGAGATAAAGGCCGGACAAGAAATGTGGACGTACAGACAGACAGACGGACGGACAGACGGCGCAGGCAAAAGCAATATGTCTCCTCCGTTGGGAGGAGACATAATGAAAGTATGAGTATTGAAAACATTTGAAAACATTATGGCAAAAAGAGAAATTGCTTGTTATGTTTTCAAAAGACGTCTCCTGAAAAAAAATCCAAGATGCAAATGATTTCTATACATGTATATAATTATTAATATGATCTGTCGTACAAATTTTTCTGCCTACTTCAAGATGTTGAAAACAGAAAAGATTTGTCAACATAATTATGATCTACGATATATGTCAAATCCGCAACAGACGACTTTGAAATTATAGAATATCTGTATAAATGAAAGTACATCATGTATAATTATTGAAGAAAGACATTAATTATGAGCAATTTCTCCTTTTGCCACATTGTTTTTCTTAAAGTGGCTGTAACTGCAGATCCATCCGAATTGGTTTGAATAAGGATGAGGGTAATGGTTCAATATTTTGTTTGTTAAAGGTTGAGTGTTTGCAACAGAGATTTTGGATCAATACATTGTAACTCAGCTAAATCACAAGTTGTCTGCTTCCAAAATGCCTGAGAAAGAATTTATTGTATCTCAGTAATTCGGAAGTAAAATTTTGGTACAAAGTTGAAAACATTCTGTGAAAAGTAGATTTTTTTCATTTTGTACAATTTTTATTTTTATTTTTTTACCATACTGTATTGAAAGTTGTCTGCTGCAAAGGGCTGGAAAAACAGATCTGTATTGGCTAAATGGATCATCGATGTTCTCTTATTGGTACATGCAACTTTAATTGTCACAGTGAATGTTGGAATTATTTATTGGTATTGACAACACTGTACAGTGTTAAATGACACGCTATTGAACACTATAATATACCAGAGTCACACAAGGTAACGCGAAAACAGACCATTAGAGGTTTTTAAAATTTTAAAATGTTTCTGAACTAAAATAGATCCTTGCATGATGCTCTTTCGAATATATTGTAGAAGTAATGGCTGCCCTCCTTAGTTCTCAGGGCTGCGGGGTTACCATTATGACTGCATGACTGGCTGACCTGTCAGTGTTAGAATAAATGGACTAGTAGTACTGCTAACTTTGTAACCCATGAAACGCAGTGATATAACTGAACAATTGTTGAAAGCGGCATAAAACACCAAACAATAAATCAATCAATTGAATCGCCAGAAGCTTAAAAAATATTATCTCTACCACACATGTATGCAGACTTGTAACAGACTACTTTTGAAAACATTGTAGCAAAATGAGGTATTGGCTCGATCTAGCCTCATAATGAGCAGTTCATCCTTTTTACCACAATGCTTTTACTGTATTGCAATCATAAACTATCCTTTTAGTCAAAGGGAACTATAGTACATTATAGCCATATATATAAAGTTGCCTGAAAGTGTGAAATTATTTTAAATCATCTGCAGCAGACGACTTTTGAAAACATCGTGACATAAGAAGAAATTGCTCAAAACAAGCAAATTTCTCCTTTTGACACAATGTTTTCAACTTTTTTCAGTAATAAGACCTTCGTTTCTACAGATTTTCAATATCTTGAGAAGATTTTTCAAAGTCATCTGCTGCAGATGTGTTGTATATATATGTGAAATTGTTAATTAAATTGACTTGTCACTAAATCACCTTACACATCTGTAAATGAAGCATTATGGCCTTAACCATTTCCTACATTTTAAATTTACAGCCGATGTTTTTGAAAACAACAACACAAATTAAACGCATGTAAAATCTCTATAAACATTTTTTTTTAATTGAATATTAATTAATGTAAATGTTACATACATGAAATCTTCCATGTAAAATTATCAAAATAAAACACTGCTTTAAAAGAAATTTCTTGAAACCAAAAATCACTAATTTGCGAGACAGTGTATAAGCAGATCAGACTGCCTAGATGTGCTGGCTGATCTGGATCTAAACAACGGTCGCAAATGCCTTAAGGTTTTCTCAGAGCATCACTATATATTGGAATTATAAGGTAACTCACAGGTAACTGTAGGGAACTGTTATAATACTTGTTGCATTTCATGTTTCGACAAAGACTGTTTTCATTTATTTTTCAAATATCATTGAAACACAGTTATTGTACAATTTAGACCAGCTACGCATAGGATATTGGAATTCCTATTGGAAAATATAGAAAGCTGAATAAAGTATTTACTATAACAAGTAACATTGTAACACTACACCAGTATTGAAAACTAGACTGTGACTATATATAATAAATGTGGCACTTTAATGAAAATTGTATTTACATGTTACGTAATTGACATGATATAAAGTAATAATACTATATGGAATTACAGGCACTGCAGTGATTAAAGTGACATATAGGTGAAAGCTGTATTTAGTTACTGAAGTAACAATATTATATGAAAGGATAAACACTGAGATTAGAGTGACAGGTAAAGAAAGCTGAATAAAGCTATAACTGAAATGTAACAATATTATATGGAATTATATATCGAGGGCTTGGCGTGAAACGGTTGTAACTAAAATTGGTATTTTTTTACCAAGGTTAATCACCGGGCCATAAAGTCTTTATAAGCGTTGAATAATTTTCCTTGGTAAACAATGGAAATTTAGGTGCTATTGCTCGTTCTGAGCAATGGCACCTAAATTTGCATTGTTTACAAAGGGGTCAAAATTGCCCTTAAACTAGGGTTTTCAGAATAGGTTTTTAAATACAACTGTTTCAAGCCAGGCCCTCTAATATAGACTGTGTTTAAAGTGACATGTATTGAAAGCAGCAATTAAAGTTACGTAAATGTAAAAAATATTATATGGAATTATAGGCAATGTGGTTAAAGTGACATGTATTGAAAGCAGCATTTTAAAATTACTTAAATGTAAAAAATAATATATGGAATTATAGGCACTGTGATTAAATTGACATGCAGTGAAAGCTGTATTAAGTTACTTAAATCATGTAATAATAGCATATGAAATTATAGACACTGCAGCAATTAAAGAGACATGTAACACTGCTATAATACTCATGAACTCTATAATTATACTTTAATTGTGATTAAATAAAGTGGCATCCAATGACATGTAACAATATTGTATGAAACTATTGACAGTAAAAGTAACATATGACATTGTATTGAAATTAAGCTGTATTAAGTAATTAAGTAATTAACTTAGTCCTCAGTTGTTGCACCAGACCTAACAAGGGAATGCAGGAATAAGACCCCTATAGGTTTATCATCTACCTTCAAGTCAGACAGCCGCGATTATTTATTGGATTATTGCATATAACCTTAATTAATTGGATTACTGTAACACACTCAGTCATCAAAGGTAAGTAGCCGGTGGTATTTTACCCATCCTGTATGTGCTATATTGGATATCTTTTGAAGCCTGACAGACTGCAGCTGATATTTCTGTTATCAAAATTGTAATTCTGTTTTTCACTATTAATACTAGGATATTTAACCCTTTCCATTGTACAACAAATCTGCAGCAGACGACTTTGAACATATTTTGTCAAAAGATGGAAAATCTCTATAATTAAATGGATAACCTGTATGACTAAAAGTGGAAAACATTCTGGCAAAAGGAGAAATTGCTAGTTTTGAGCAATTTCTTGTCTTTTGTTACTATATATATATGTTTTCAAAAAGCCGTCTGCTGCAGAGGCGTCAGAAAGCGTCTATATGAGGGAAAGGGTTAAACAATTATATATATTACACACACAAAAAGGGTAAACAACTGAGATCCACTGCCAAAACAAAATTTGTAAAAGAACACATGGATCACCTTGATTTGATGGGGATAATGTAACAGACTAACAGTTCTGTTAGATAAAATTTCATGAAGATTGGATGTTCAATGTGGCCTGTATAGAGACTGTTCACAAGGTAATTGTGATATATTTAACCAAGAATTACAATAATTAATACAATATAAGTTTGTCTATATATAGATATGAATGCATTTTTAACCCTTTAATCCCTCATATAGACGCTTTCTGATGCCTCTGCAGCAGACAGCTTTTTGAAAACATAGAGACAAAAGAAGAAATTGCTCAAAACGAGCAATTTCTCCTTTTGCCACAATGTTTTCCACTTTTAGTCAAAGGTTATTTATTAACTATTAATTTATAGAGGATTTCATTTTTCTGACAAAATATGTTCAAAGTCGTCTGCTGCAGAATTTGCTGTATGTGGGAAAGGGTTAAAGACTTTCCCACATACAGACGCTTTGATAACTTAATTTAGTTGAAAACATTTTGACAAAAGAAGAAAATGCTCTTTATGTGCAATTTCTTCTATAGCCACAATATTTTCTGAAGTCATCTGTTGCAGCTAGATGCCTCAGATCGAATGCATCTGCAATTGGGAACTTGTGTTAATGATGTTTCAGTCAGTAATCGGTATACCTCAGGTGGGGTTTATACACCTATGAAAGTAAGACTCTAGAGATTCATTGTGTTGCTAGGAGAAAGAAGTGCATGTAATTTTACGGTCACTTATAATTGACTAAATCAACAATGTACCTTTCTTATAGGTTAGACTTTAGTGCACCAGGTGGGCCCGGTCTCTCTCCAATTCTCTGAATGCATGGCATTTATATATTAAGTTCATGTTTTTTACGATTTCTTCACCTTTCCCCATTATTTTTTTCAAAAGGCATATCACTTGGAAGCAATTAAATTCAATAAAAATGGTGAAAATATGGCTAGAAAGGAACTTAAATTATTCATTTCAAATGTTGTCTTCTCCCACAAAGGCATAAAAAGTCGATCATTATTCTGTTACATGTAGTTGTAGCGAGTTAATTTCTAAAGGGATCGAAGGTTGTTGATCAACTAATTGTTTACTCTTACTTGATTTAAGCCTGGGTCAATTTACTTGAAATTAATGTGGCCGGGTATCAACAGTGGTTTAATCAATTTCTTTATCCAGAAATATCTCAGGGCTTTTCACAAAAGAGAAAAGCCATTTCTCCTTTTCCCAAAATGTACTGTTTTAAAATGACTGTCCAATTGTCAAAGCAGATAACCTTTAACTCTTTCCCACTAGCAGCCGTCTTTTGCACATGACAGCAAAATGATCCTTTGGCCACAATGTTTTCAACTCTGTTCAATAACAATTATGTTAATTGTAGAGACTCGAGATCTCAATACTTTTGCCTAGATGTTTTCAAAATCGTCTGCTGCATTATTTGTCATATGTTGAAAATGGTTAACCCTTTCCCTCATATAGACGCTTTCTGACGCCTCTGCAGCAAACAGCTTTTTGAAAACATACTGACAAAAAAAGAAATTGCTCAAAACAAGCAATTTTTCCTTTTGCCACAATGTTTTCCACTTTTAGTCATATGTTATAACCATTAAATTATAGAGATTTTCTATTTTTTAACAAAAATATGTTTAAAGTCGTCTGCTGCAGAATTGTTGTATGAGGGAAAGGGTTAATATTGGTAAATCCTTAGCGCAAAGGAGGGAAAGCCATTACTACCATTTTCAATATCTTCTGTTAACCCTTTCCCTCATACGACAATTCTGCAGCAGCCGACTTTGAACATATTTTGTCAAAAAACAGAAAATTTCTATAATTGAATGGATATTATAACCTATGACTAAAAGTGGAAAACATTGTGGCAAAAGGAGGAATTGCTCGTTTTGAGCAATTTCTTCGTTTGTCACTATGTTTCCAAAAAGCCGCAGATCTCGAGGCTTCAGAAAGCGTCTATATGAGGGAAAGGGTTAAGCACAAGGTTCAAGCCTTCAAAGAACCCGAACTATAATGACTTTATATACTTTGACAACTGATCAATTCAGCCGCAATGATTGGCTGTCCTGAGTAGAGGCTTCCCATTTTATGAAAGAATTAATATTTTCTCTCATTGTATATGTTTTTTTTTTTTTACATTTTTCAAGGTCATTTGCTGCTGATTTCTGGTATGTAAAGGGTTAACGAAAGCTCTGATCTTTTCCAAGAAGTTCAATTGTCTGTCACTTTCCAGTTATAATGTTACCTTCAAAGAAAATTGTTAAACATTCCTGGTACTGGAAGGGTGTTTCATTATTGAATTAGCCCTTTCTCTAACCCTTTTCGTCATACGACAATTCTGCAGCAGACTACTTTGAACATATTTTGTCAAAAAATACAAAAATCTCTATAATTGAATGGATAACCTATGACTAAAAGTGGAAAACATTGTGTCAAAAGGAGAAATTGCTCGTTTTGAGCAATTTCTTCTTTTGTCACTATGTTTTCAAAAAGCCGTCTGCTGCAGAGGCGTCAGAAAGCGTCTATATGAGGAAAAGGGCTAAACAAAAAATCTGCAGCAGACGACTTTGAAACCGTCTAGGCAAAACATGGAAAATCTCTATTTATTTAATGAAAGTGCAATTATATGAGCAAATTGTCTCCTTTTGCAACAATGTTTTCAAAAGTCGTCTGCTGCAGTCTCAGGCTCCAGAAAGTGTCTGTATGTGGGAAAGGTTGAACTTGTCTATACTTTGTCAACTAATCAATTCAAAGTCGACACCAGACACGTTTTTGAGAGAATTTAGAAAAGGAGGGTTATATAACCTCTTTCCCACATATAGACGCTTTTTGAGCCTGAGACTGCAGCAGACGGCTTTTTGAAAACATAGTGACAAAAGAAGAAATTGCTCAGAACGAGAAATTTCTCCTTTTGCCACAATGTTTTCCACTTTTAGTCATAGCTAGGTTATCCATTCAATTATAGAGATTTTCTACTTTTTGACAAAATATGTTTTGGGTCGTCTGCTGCAGAATTGTCGTATGAGGGAAAGGGTTAACCTCTTCCCCACATACAGATGCATAATCATCATCATCATCCTGGTGCCTAAATTGCAGGAGACAACATTTGTAAACATTGCTTCTTTTAATTTAACTTCTATTACCATAATGTTTTCAACTATAGTTGGTAACGATCAGGGCTGTCAAACCAGGGGTTAATTGTCTGTTTGAACTCCGGGTTGCTCAACATTCTTTTCATTGACATTCATAGCTGCTCGGTGAAGTACTGGGATGTGATCCAAAGCCAGGAAACACATGGATATATCATTTCTCTCTTTTTACCAAACCCTATGTTGTGTGTACTAAAAAGATAGATTGATTGGGGTTTAATGAGGTTTTAACCAATCTTTTAGTTATAACACTGCAGCAAGTCAACCTACCTACATGGACTGTTTCATCATGCTTTCTTACAATATATTCACAATATATCAACTGAAACATCGTTCCAAGCAACTGGCTGCATTTCCACATGTATTGTTAGCACATTGGTGGCAGACGAGTGACATGTGTTGCTAGCTAGAGTTCAAGCTCACAACCACTGGCTTCCAACTCAGAGCTACATGGGCTTGGCTGGATACTCAAAAAATCATTTTACAAATACAACATGGGCAATGCAAAGCGGATGCATCCCCTCACCATATACTAACTGTATACCAAGTTTGGTTAAGATTGGTCGAAGGATGTTCAGTGTAGATCGAGTGGTCACAAGGATGTTCGGACGGACGCGGAATAGTCAAAGTCCAATTTTGACCTTGACCTTTAATGTATGACCTTGAAAATATAGGCTTCTAGACCTTGCCATATACTAACTGTATACCAAGTTTGGTTAAGATCGGTCGAAGGATGTTCAGTGTAAAGTGGTCACAAGGTTGTTACGGACGGACACGCGGACGGACGAACGAACAAACAAATGGACAGCCCCGTTACTATATCCCCTCGCGAACTTCGTTAGCCGAGGGGATGAAATTTTGACCTTGACCTTTAACCTATGACCTTGACATTAAATAGGCTTCTAGATCTGTCAAAGGATGTTCAGTGTAGAGTGGTCACAATGTTATTACGGACGGACGACGCAAGGACGTATGAACGAACAGTCCCGTTACTATATATCCCCATCGCAAACTTCGTAAGCCGAGGGGATAATAATATTTATCCATTCCCACATACAGCTACACGCTTTATGATGCCTCGACAGCAGACAATTTTTGCAAACATTGTGGAAAAAGGAGAAAAAGGAGAAATTTTGCAAACAATGTTTTCAACTCTATTTAATAAATTTAACTCATTTATGGATTTTTTTCAATATGATTTTTAAGTTGTCTGCTGCAGATTTGCTGTATGTGGGAAAGGGGTTAAGAGCTGACTTAAACAAAGTTTAATTTATTAAAGCCTTACATTGTTACACGATTTTTCCTCAGGTGCTTCCAAAGATTAGCTATATATAACCAACTCCAGAAATATCAAATCTGATTCAGTCATCAGTTCAGTTGAAATACAATATGTACTAATAAAACATTTGGGGATTTGATTGACATGATTGTAACAATGTTATTTCAGAAAACCTCATTCACTCACGCAAGCAGACAACATTTCCTCTTTTCTAAATAAAGCAGAAGACATCAAATGGAATACTTTTACACTTAACCCTTTCCCTCATACAACATTTCTGCAGCAGACGACTTTGGACATATTTTGTCAAAACATAGAAAATCTCTATATTTGAATGGATGACCTATGACTAAAAGTGGAAAACATTGTGGCAAAAGGAGAAATTGCACGTTTTGTGCAATTCCTTCTTTAGTCACTATGTTTTCAAAAAGCTGTCTGCTGCAGAGGCGTCCGAAAGCGTTTATTTGAGGTAAAGGGTTAATTCCTCTGAGAAGTCTCTTTCACCAATTCCCAGAATCTGATGTGATATATTTTACCTTTTCCCCTATACAACAAATCCTCAGCTGACTTCTTTGAAAACGACAGTCACTCTTGACAAAATAAATTGAAAAAACATCATAAATGGTAGATAAATATATTAATGTAATAAATTAAGGCATAGAATTTTTTCACAATTCTGAAAGAGGATCAACAAAGGAACATTAATCCGTGAAGTTATTAAATGCCAACTTGCCCTAAAACTTTAACCGGACGCCGACGCCGACGCCGGGGCGAGTAGTAAAGCTCTCATATTCTTCGAATAGTCGAGCTAAAAAGAGTAACAGAATAAATAATACTGGAGTAGGATATTGGGTTGTGATAAATAAGGTTTGACTAATTGAATGATCTGAGCATACTGAGGATATTTTTAGTTATATTATTGCGAACAGTTCAGTCTCCGAACATGTGTTTTCTGACATTTTTGCACCAGTTCTCCAAACAACATTCTTCCTAGGCAAAACTGGCTACCAAGTTCCCACATAGACTATTAACCTTTTCCCACATGTACAAACAGAACTAGAACTATCACTGAAGATGATAAATACCCCCTAAACCTAAACCATAACTTAATAAGTAAAAGGGCCATAACTCTATAAAATAACATGAAATTGTAACATGTAAAATTTTATTGAATTCCACCCAGTGGTTTACAAGTAAGAAATAGGCCGGACAAAATATGGCTTCCGGCCGACAGACAGACAATCAGCCCGACACAGTGACTCCTATATACCCCCTCTTCTTCGATGGGGGTATAAAAACTGGCTATATATATATACCTTCCCACATATTAACATGACATATTTTCTTCTATTAAGTCTTTATCACATGTACAAACAGAAAAACTGCACCAGACGACTTTGTAAACATGAAGTTTTTTAAAGTAAAACATATTTTTATTAGAAAATACTTACCAGTCATTTAATACCTGATATATCATCTCTATACACCTTAATTATCCAAAAAAAACGCCCACGCTAGCATATCCCTCACGTATCCGTGACATACACGGCCGCCCGGAAGTACGGGCGCGCACGTGAGCGGGTAGTCACTTTTCATTCACCGTTAAGTATTGGTGCCGACGCGGGGTTGGGAGGTGGGACTCTATAAATGACTGGTAAGTATTTTCTAATAAAAATATGTTTTACTTTAAAAAACTTCATTTTTATATCAAAAATACATTACCAGTCATTTAATACCTGATGACTTCGTAGCATAGGACGGGAGGTTCGACCAATACTTACTGTAGTTCCAGGTACGTAGTAGTATATTATTCCATATTTTTCAGAACAAACATACTTGATTCCAACGGTAGTATAAAGTGATAGTGGGGATTGAATAAATGTTCAATCGGTATTCACTTTATTTATGTGTTGGATTATAATAATTAGCGAACAACTCGCTGAGAAGCCACAAGGGGACCCAGAGAGAACAAGTTATCTGACTGACTAGCCATAGAACGTAAGTAGAAAGACGAAAAGGTAGATTGCGACTTCCATACTGCCGCTTGAAGAATCTCTTCAAGAGGAACATTATTAGAGAATGCCCAACTTGTAGAGAGAGCTCTAACCTCGTGCGGACGAATCCGCAGAAACGAGAGATCTCGACTAGACAGGTCTTTATAAGCTAATTTTATAGTAATAGATATCCAGCGGGAAATAGACGCCGCTGAAATATCTTTATCACCTATAAGAGGAAGAAATAACCTCTTTCTCCGACCCCGAGTCCCTTCAACTCTCTTAAGATAATGCTTAAGAGACCTAACGGGACAAAGGGTTCTGTCGGAATCAGAAGGACCACAGGTCGCCGAAAGGCTGGGAACTGTGATTGGCGAAGGTGAAACCGAAGGTAATTGGTTTTTAGCCAGGAACCCCGGTTGACAGAGTAGAGTAAAAGAGCCATCAGACTCATTGAATCTGATGTGCCCTGTTTCTACCGAAAGAGCATGTAACTCGCTCCTTCGACGAGCTGTAGCGAAAGCTAAAAGAAAGACGGTTTTATAAGTTAAAAACTTTAAAGACGCCGATACTAGAGGCTCGTATGGAGCTCTAGTAAGCGACCAAAGGACGCAAGACAAATCCCATTTTGGAGTTAAACTCCTACAAACGGGTTTCTCTAATTCGAACGAGCGTATAAGTTCCGAGAGAAACGGATTTGAACCAATACTCTCTCCCCCAATGAATTTAAACGTGTTCGATAACATAGAACGGTAGCCTTTCACCGTACTAATTGCCAGTTGTTTTTCTTCGAAGAGAAAAAGAAGGAAATCGGCAATCCGAGTTACAGAGGGACACTCCGGATTGATCGACCTTGTACCACACCAATCTGAGAAAACTTTCCACTTGGAATCATAAACGATTCTAGTGGATCGTCTTCTTGATTGTGCGATACGAGAGGCAACTTTTTGAGAAAAGTTTCTCTCTCGGACAGAACGCTTGATAATGTCCAGGCGTGAAGATGTAGCATTGCCAGGTTGGGATGAAGACGCCGACCTGGTTGCTGAAACAGTACGTCTTCTTGAATAGGAAGTCGTATTGGATTTGCCGAGAGACAGGCCAGGAGGTCGCTGAACCACGACCTCTGGGGCCAACAGGGTGCTATCAACAGTATTTTGCACTGTTGCGAGCGAAGAACCTTTTGAAGTACGATCGGAACCAGTATGAACGGGGGAAACGCATACCCGAACAGGAGGTTCCAATCGAGGGTCAGTGCGTCCACTGCCCAAGCTGCAGGATCGTACATCGGGGATACATAAAGTGGCAGCCGATGATTGACTCTGGTGGCGAAAAGATCCACCAGGGGTGTCCCGATCCGCATGAACACTGAGTTCAACACACTCTGGTTCAATGTCCATTCCGCCGGAAGAATTTTGTTCTGGCGGGATAGACTGTCTGCTAAGACATTCAGACGACCTGGGACGTGTTTTACTAGAAGTACTAACGACGTCGCCTGACACCAAAGGAGTAACTTCCAAGTCTCTAAAAAGAGAAGATGGGAGTGCGTTCCTCCTTGCCTGCGAATGTACGACACAACAGTAGTATTGTCCGTCGACAACAAAACAGTTTTGTTCGCAACGGAGGCAGAGAACTGATTGAACTGATTGAGGGCTAGCAGGACCGCCCTCAGTTCCAAGTTGTTTATGTGAAAACACTTCTCCTCCGCTGTCCACATGCCCTGGGCTGTTAGGCCCTGCGGCTCTAAATGAGCTCCCCAACCCGCAGCACTGGCATCTGTAAATAGGTACAGATCCGGAGGTGGTGTGAGTAAGGGTACCCCTTCTTGATAGATTAACGGATCCAGCCACCACCGAAGGTGGGACTTGAAGAAATCCGTCAGAGCTATCTCCTGATCCAGTGAGTCCACAGACGGACGCCACCGGGACAGAAAAAGAAACTGAAGGGGTCGCATGTGGAGCCTTCCTAGAAAGACTAGGTCGGCTGCTGCACTCAGGGAACCCAGAAGTGACAGCATGGATCGGGCTGTTACCGCAGCCTGATCCAGAGCGAGACCGATTTTCTGTAACAGAGAATCGACTCTGTCCGAAGGTACTTGAATTACCGCTAAGTCGGTGAGAAACGTCATACCCACGAACGTGAACCTCTTTGACGGAATTAATTCCGACTTCTGCGTGTTGGGTATTAAACCCAATCGCAGAATGGTCCGCCAGGCTAGGGACAGATCGTGAAGTAAAAGTACACGATCCGTCCTGTGGAGAAGCCAATCGTCGAAGTATTGAAGAAGTTGGGGTCCTTTCCTGCGAAGGAAGGCTCCCACAGTACTGATTATCTTCGTAAACACTCGAGGGGCGGACTTGAGGCCGAAGGGAAGAGCCCTGAATTGGAACACTTCTCCCTCTATCACAAACCGAAGGTATTTCCTCGAGGAGGATGCGATCGGGATGTGATAATAGGCGTCTGTTAGATCTAGAGAGACCGCCCAGTCGCCTTTCCGAATTGCTACTCGGATGGAGCGGGTCGACTCCATTTTGAATTTCTCGACCGGAATCAATAGATTTAGCGCAGATAAATCTATAACCGGTCTCCACCTGCCGTCTTTCTTCGGAACAAGAAAAAGACGGCTGTAGAAACCCCGAGAATTGGGGTTGAGAACCCTCTCTATGGCATTCTTTTTCAGAAGTGATGAAATCACCTCCGACATGGCCGGATGACGTGATGACATGTCGATCGGCACGCTTGTCAGCGGAGGGGGGGAAATGAAGGGAATCAGATACCCTTCCTGTATCACAGACAAAATCCAACGATCCTCTGTGATACTTTCCCACTCTTCCGTGAAAAATGACAGGCGGCCCCCGACTGCAATCTCCGACCTTGGGATTGTCATAGAGAGGAGCGAATCCCTAGGGCTGCGGCTTCGGGTTCGTGTTAACTCTAGCAGGCTGCCGATGCTTAGTACCCTGATAAGGGCGCTTCGGTTTAGCCGCTTTTTGACCCGTGGAAGGGGTTTGTTTAGGCTGAAACGCCTTTACATCCCTTTTTGGCTTCTTTGCTGGGTTGGGTTTCTTAGAACTACCCACATTCGCAGAATACGCTGAACGTTTCTGGCCCTGCGCAAAAGCCTTAGCTGCGCTCGCCGAAAGGCGTCGGGACTGTTCTGACGCATCAGAAACCGTCACTGCAGCAATCCTTCCATCAAAGAGTTGTTTCGACTCCAATGGTGCGGCCCTCAGGCTGTCCTTGCTAGCCGTTAGCAATGAGTTAGGAGCAGCTAGCACTGCGTCCCTCCTCATGGACAGTATCTCTGTGGCGGTCTGAAGATTCAGTGCCATGAGATGCCTGTTGCCTGTGTCGAAAGCTTCGAGAATTCTGTTAGCCCCTAGGCTAGAGACATTCTCCTCTTTTAACAACAAAGACAGAGCGACTGCGAAATGGTTGTCATGAGATGACACCATTACACCCAGTCTTGCTCTGGCCTCCCACTTCTCTAGAATCTTAGTAGAGACTTGAACAGAAGCGGGTGCAGTTAACCCCAGTTTAGCTGCATCCCCGTCTAAAGCTGGCACTTTGACAGGGAAGAACTCCTTAGACGTAGAATACGGTTTAGGATTGACCCATTCCTTAGAAATGGGTCCTGGGACCGACCAGCCTGACGGCAAAGCCTCTAGAGACCTGGTCGACTGCAATTGGTCTAACAACCTGCCCAAGTTGTTAGCTTGAGGAAGTAATTGCACTGGCGTAAAAGCCTGTACATTAAGCTCCTCTAGGCTCGAAAGGTTTTTCCGACGTGGGGGAGCGTCAACCTTAGGGCATAAAGTATCCGGCACCACCCGAAATACTTCGTCAATAGCCTGCTGAAAAGACCAACGCTCTCCAGCTGGCTCCTCATCGGAAGGAGACCCATTTCCCTCATCATCGTTAGACGAAGATGAAGGGTTGTGTGTACTCCTATGAGGTTGATCACTCGGTCTCCCAACCGGTAGATCAATGTCCGACTCAGACATGGATAATTCAGAATAATCCATGTTCTGCCGAAGATTTTGTGAAGCAGGCCCCCTCTCCGCAGCAGAGGGCGGCCGTACAAGATCTTGTGCCGGGGCCGAACTAACCGTATGGGACGGTCTCGGCCTCTCGTTCACAGAATGACGCAATGTATTCTGATCCCGAGGTTGCCTATAATCGGACTGCCTATCAAGTAGGTGTCCCCCCGAGAGCAGTAAATTCCCATGAGATGGGTAATGCTGATCCCGGTAGGCTGTTGAACTCTGTCTAACACCTAACGGTTCCATATTATGGACCGGTGGCTGGTATTGAGGAGCAGCATATTGTCTTGCGACATACACTGTCCCCCCAGGGGAAGAAAAAGATTTTTCGTAACCCCCATACCCGATGGAAGACAGAGGAATAACCGAACCCGGTGCAACACCAGGGTTAAAATTATTCTGATTCTGTAGTGGAGCAGAGATCGATCGATAATTAGAATCGATTCGGTCTATCACCACAGAACCCGTGCCTTGACGCGCCATGTGTACATAGTCGTCTGGCAGTGTAGACGAGGCATTAAAAAATGCCCCACTACTCGGTTGGCCTGTGTTTACATAAGACACTGGGGTTTGTGTCGTATTCACAGGCGTGACCGATTGGCCCGTAGCACCATAACGAAATGGGCTACTGACCTGATGCGGCATGTCTCCATGCGCGCGATTTTTGTCAGTCGTCGAATCAATTAAGATAGTCTGACTGCCAGGATGAATCGGTGCTAAACGATCAACCTTTTGCCTGGCTGGGTCCTTGCAATCGGACCTTTGCCCTGTCGCATCACAGATA
This sequence comes from Serripes groenlandicus, assembly GCA_031761405.1. Classification (NCBI taxonomy): domain Eukaryota; kingdom Metazoa; phylum Mollusca; class Bivalvia; order Cardiida; family Cardiidae; genus Serripes; species Serripes groenlandicus. The sequence continues at coordinate 20,015,302 of JASEVX010000002.1, forward strand.
CGTGAGCGACTACCTGGTCTAGTCATGGCAACGTGACTGACTGGCCCAGTCCAGTCCAACCCGGACTGACTGGTGAAAGGTCGCGTCATTAACGAATGACTCCTCTCCGGTTGCCCGGTGACCTGACGTGCCTCGGTATTTGGGTTTTGTTGCTCAGCCCAACAAAACCCAGGTTGACTATGCATAGGCAGGAGTGAAGCTGCACTATACAAAGTCTCCGGAACACTACGTCCCCCAACGTATGTAACCGGTACTCTGCAGCTGTCCGAAGACCGCTGTAGCCCAGAGTATGGTGTCGGATTGGTACAACCTGCGGTTTCCCGGAAAGCTACCAAAGGCACTCCTTCTTGCGAAGGCCCAGCCCTAACACCAGGCGACAGATGGCGAGGTTCAGCGGTTAAATGATCCAGCTGAGCATTTTCCCCGCTGTTTCCGTACGGTTTCTGAAGTTTCCCGACGGAGCAACTCTCACCCAAAGCTACCATCCGAATTTCCTCAGCGCGCGGAAAAACGGCTGTGTTGAGCGGAGAAGAAGGCTCAGCATCGCCCTTCGACTCGCTCAACACCGTTGCAGAGTCCGGTTGGGAGAACCCCTCGAACTCTGCCTCACTCGATGAAGATAAAGGCACCCTCTTAGGGGTCTTCTTTATCTTCCTGCTTTTACGAGTCTTACTCCGCACGACCTTTTTCCAAACGGAAATAGGCCATGTCGAGCAGTACTCGCAAGGTGAAGCCTGTGTGCATTTGGTGCACACAACGCAGGTCGGATGTGAATCCCATAGGTGTACAGCATGACCACATGGGCTCCGCATCCCTTCACCAGTAATTGACATTGACATAATTCAAAAATACTCACCAAACAGGAAATAATCCGTATATAATCCGTTTATAATCCGTTTTAATATATATCCACACTACGGTGACACCGGCAGTTTGGACACGTAAATTGAAAATAAATTTGTTTCAAATTTTTTCCACAAATATTGAAATAGGACAGTCAACAATTCATACAGCAATAGTTAAAGTACTATCGCTAACAGGGTAGGGAAAAAGTATTGAAAACAGCAAGACTTCCGCACCCGAAGACGGTAACTGAAATTAGTGGGTGGGGTAAACCACGTGCTTCTCAGCGTATCGTCTGCTACAAAACAATAAATACAGCAATAAAGTAAATAATTTACGGCTGTGACGTTAATGTAGACAAAATATCTTTGGACAATTAAATGTTTATAAGGCAGGGCCTTATGAAACAAAAGAGTTAATTGGAAGAAGAAAATAATAATATAAATTTTTCTTATCGACTACTCCGGTGAATCCAAAAATGAAAAGTGACTACCCGCTCACGTGCGCACCCGTACTTCCGGGCGGCCGTGTATGTCACGGATACGTGAGGGATATGCTAGCGTGGGCGTTTTTTTTGGATAATTAAGGTGTATAGAGATGATATATCAGGTATTAAATGACTGGTAATGTATTTTTGATATAAAAATATATATATATATAGTTACATAAATCTGAAAAATCTCCATAAAAGATAGCTTAATTGTTAAATAATGTTGAAAACATTGTGGCCAAAGGAGAAATTGCTCATCATGAGCAATTTCACCAATCTTCACAATGTTTCCAAAAGGCGTCAGAAAGCGTCTGTATGTGAGAAAGGGTTAAGTCCATTGGTGTAAGATGAGTCATGCTGGTCACAATTGATTTTGACTTTTGTCAATCATCAGAAAGAATGAATGAATATGACATGCAGCCTTTTTCCGTGACATACAAAGATTCTGCAGCAGAGGATTTTGAAAAGATCTAGGCAAAGATATGGAAAATGCCTATAAATCAAAGTGCATAATTATGTATGGTATATATAACTTAATTATTGAATAGAATTGAAAACATTGTGGCAAAAGGAGAAATGGCTCATTAAGCTATGAGCAATTTCTTATAAATTTGTGCATAATTGTGGCGATTGGTTTGACAATCGCCACAGTGCTAACAGAAACAACATCAACGAAAAATATTTACATAGTCGGTTTTGAACAATCGGTTGATATTTTTTTTCCTTACTCTTACTGCAAACTAATTTACTCACATCCGTTATAGTTCCATCATTGATGCAGAGACGTGATTAATACTAATTATGTCAGTGCTACTTTGGTACCAGATTGTTACTACTATTTGAGTTTTCTCGAGACATTATCTACATATAGTTAAAATATGTAAATATTATCTTCGCCATGATTGGGCAGATAATAAATATCATTGCGCGTTCTATCTGCCTTGCAAATAACTCAAATCTGGAAATTCCAAAAGGTTCTATAAATAGCTCGCGAGACTGCATGGTTATCTCAATATTATAAACGCTTTATTGTGTAGTTGTTTAAATATATGAAAGCGTCTAGATGATAAGACTGGTTTACAAAGGTTTAAAGCACACATGATGTTAGTGTGTACACACGTTATGTATACACGTCTGCACGTTCTAGAGTCAATTAGCAATCAATGCTGAAAGTGTAGCCTAATTTAGTTTGGAGATCGAGCATTATAATATATGCATATATTTTTATAAATTGAACAATTTGGCAAATAGTGAAATTGTGCTTTTTATTCGCTATATACTGCTTGTTACTTTGCAGGATTTTCCATACGATCGCCACTCCTGTGCCATTGGCGCTTTGATTTTTTCAATGTTGTCTGCTGTAGATAATTTGTCAAAATTAATGGGTCTCAATATGGGAAAGGGATATGTTACTTAACCATTTCCCTCATATAGACGCTTTCTGACGCCTCTACAGCAGACAGCTTTTTGAAAACATAGTGACAAAAGTAGAAATTGCTCAAAACGAGCAATTTCTCCTTTTGACACAATGTTTTCCACTTTTAGTCATAGGTTATCCATTCAATTATGGAGATTTTCCATACTTTGACAAAATGTGTTCAGTCGTCTGCTGCAGAATTGTTGTATGAGAGAAAGGGTTAAAGGAGAATGGTAGAATGGGTGTTATAAAAACAAGTGGACCATAGTTATTGATGTAACAATAAAGTTCATTGATTATTATGTAGGCCAAGTTTAACCCTTTCTTACATATGACACATCTGCAGCAGACAACTTTGAAAACATCTTGGCAAAAATAAAGAAAAAATCTCTATAAATGCGAGACTTCTATATATAATTATTGAATAGTGTTGAAATCATTGGGGCAAAAGGAGAAATTGCTCCTTTTGTGACAATTAATGATTTCAAAAGTCATCTGCTTCATTACTAAGGTGTCAGAATGGGTCTGTATGTGGGAAAGGGAAACATAAACCATTATATCGGCCACCAGCCTGTTACAGGCTAAAAGAGCTATCTTCATCATCTCCCATATTTTTGAAAACATCAGAATAATTTAAAGTGATAAATAGAGGATCTTACATGAGTGCTTATTTGATATTGTTTTTATGAAACGAGTCGACTGAAATAATATGACGCGAGGCTCTGCCGAGCATCATATTCGTTTCAGTCGACGAGTTTCATGAAAACAATATCAAATAAGCACGAATGTAAGATTCTATTTATCACATAACGCCATAAAAAGATTGTTTTCAATCTTTAAATCTATCTTTCGTCGCCCTCATATAAAAAGTGACCGAAGTTCACCCCGAAGTTCTAATGCATACTTCCACTGTAAAAAATAGTCCCTATCAATAACCTTTTGATTTCATACAACATTAACAACAAGGCACTTATAACATTTCATTTATCGAGATTTATTCTCTCTTTAAGCAATATTTTTAATAAATGCCGAAATTCAGAACAATTGTAAACAATAAAATTATGCAGTCATTTAAAGTGACGTCACATTGGAGTGACGTCACGTACGTGCTGTGAGTCGGCTATTTATGTAACTAGTTACAAATGATATTTATGTCACTGCTTTATGTCACTCCTGGAGTGCAAGTTATGTGATAAAATTGAATATCAATTGACATTGAAAATTTGTACAATTTTATAATAGCAATACATAATTATGTTTCATGCAATTTTCAGTGATCAGTGAGGTCTAAGAATGTAGAACTAAATAGTCTCTATAAATTAAATTATTTTTTGTTGAAAACATTGTGGCTAAAAGGGAAATTGCCCACAATTAAAGCTATAGTATTTCTGTTTGACTCAACAATAGCAAATTGGACATTTTGAAACTCAATCCCAACTCAAATTATTAATCCGAATATAACACTTTACCGTTTGTGGATGCATTTTCATGCATCTGAAGCAAACGAATCTTGAAAACATTGTTGCAAAAGAAGAAATGGCTCTTCATCAATGTTTTGAACTGTGTAAAAAATTCCATTCCATGAATAACATTGGAATTTCTCCTTATTTTTGTCTAGAAGTTTTCAAAGTTGTCCACTGCATAATTTGTGTATGTGGGAAAGGGTTTATTAAAGAATGGTTTCCGATTACATGCAGCTCTGATGGGGTTTGTTGAATATATTGTGACCTAATTAGTTAGCATTGATTTTTACCCAGTAAACACTTCGTTAACATGGGCACAGCCCTAGATAAAGAGGAGTTAGACTTCAGGTTTTACACACACACAATGGTGATTTCTTTATTACCCTAGTAGTCCAGTCAAAATATGATAAAAAGTGCCTAACCCACCACTAATTGCAATAGAAATGAAGTTGTGTTTTTCTTAAAGCTCAGGATCCACTGAATAACATACTAAAAGTATAGTGAAATGAAATGCGTGGAACATTGTTTTTTTTTATATCTACTATTTTGACCGGACTTTTCATTTTTTAGAGTGATTTCTTGCAATCTAGAAAACGGTCTATCTTTCATAAGAAACATGTTTCTAACAACTTTGACCACTCCTTATAATTATGGTATACGGAAATTGGTATACCCCTACCCCAAAGCCCAACAGCCATTTTACACAAACAAATGGAAAATATCAATGTTTAAGAAAAAATTATCAAAGCAAATCTTTAAACACACGCTACCTCTCTCTATCAATGTGTTCTTTTTCATAAGTTAGAAAAGCTAGATACAGCCTTTGTAAGCGATTTTATAACTAAATTAGTTTTAATCAGAAATAATTAGACCTCCCCTTATGACTTTTCAAGATGGCATCCTCCATGACTTTTACCATCAGAAAAAAGAAACAGATACCGAAGCGGAGAAGATGCGACTAATCAAGACGGCGGAGCAAGTTATCAAAAGTGACATCAAATCAGTGGTACAAGATAAGAGAATATACCCATCCAGCCTTGATATGTCGATTGATTGATTGAATGGGGTTTAACGCCGTTTTCAACAATTTCTCAGTTATATCACGGCGGCCAGTTCACCTACTCATGCATTTCCTGGTTTTCTCCCACCAGTACTCCACACAACAATCTTCCCAAGCAACTGGCTGCTTTTCCACATAGACTTAGCCCATTGGTGGAAGACGAATGACGCATGTCGCATTGACTTTTGTCAATCGTCGGAAAGAAAGTTGGCCGAGGCCTTGATATGTCGAAGAGACCGCAACAGAATATCTCCCAGAGTCGCACAGACTTCTAATAATGTTGTTTGTGGGAAAGGATAAGGACTTGAAAATTGGCTCCATAGGGCAAGCTATCATGCAGGCTACTTGACCCTGGGTTCTACAAGCCCCACAACTGCTTGTCCTAGGTGTCCAAATGCATCTTCATTTTGCATCCAGGTTTTTGATAGATACTTTAGATGCCCATGGATACAGCTGTTCCTATTCTGAGGTTCAAAGACATGAATGAAGTGCAGCCATCAAATGTGGTACAGCCATTACCGGTTATATCCCTGGACAGTTTAAATAGGCATAATAGCCAATGTCACACTCAAGACAGATCAAGCATCCGCGATTCTACGAGTTACTGTGTCAGTAGAAGATTTATATATGAGGAGTTACTGGTAGCTGCCTCTATCTACGAATGTGGATCTTTTGTGGAAGATTTCTCTGACCGTGCGATATCCAAGGCTGTCTTGGACAGGAATGATGCACCTTGTAAATCACGGAGAGCATCCTGGGCAGGCATCAGTTGTGTTCCTACCAATGATATATCTAAATCCCAGCGATCTCACCTGCATTTACTCAATTTTGCATTTTGTTTGTGATCATGCACGTCATTATGATGTCCTGACCTTTGACCAGCCACTGTGATGGAAAGCTCTCACAATAATCCAGATCGAGCCAGTGAACAGTAAACTTTGTTCAATTGTCCTCCGATTAGGTGGCTTTCACACTCTCATGAGTTTTCTGGAATGCATTGGGCACCTGATGACTGGTATTGGTGTGAAAGAACTTCGCAAGCAACACTACAGCCCACATAATGAGTGGTAAAGCTGTGTCCCGTGCAGTACATGGACACCTTCGCATCATGCAGCTCTCAATGCCATACTTACATCATAGGCCTATCATGTGGATTTAAACACATAAATGATCCTGCTGAAGTTGAGGGGACTCTTCCCAGTGAACTTGAGGAAGTTGGTGTTCTTTACGATAGACTTGTCGATGGTACATTTTCTACAGCTGATATAGAGTCGTCCCAAGTCCTTGATGCCATTAACAAAAGAGTCCAGGCTATAAAACAACGGACTTCTCAGCTGTGTATTCAATATATGGAGATGGTGGACATTGTACGTTTGTTCTTGAGATTAGAAAGGACAGGTGAGTGGTTGCTTAACTTACAGACCTTATACAGAATGCTACCATATATGGCAGCTTCTTGACATTATCTATGCACAAAATCACTTCGCATATATCTACAGCTGATCGAAACATCATGAAGTATACGAAAGATTCATCCTAGTTCTACATGTTTTGTCGATCAGACCGATTCTGGGCTGGTCTTTCAACAGACCTTGTAATTGAGCAAGTACTCATGAGGAGTTTGAAAACATCATGTGGCCTTACTACAGGACGGGGTATGACGGAGACGCAAAGCTTGGTCTGGGTGATGTCCAGTCCTGTTTGTGCAAGGTGAACAATACTTTTTCAGGAGCTCACAGAAGTGAGCTACACAACCAATGACCTGACCAACATAAGGACCTTACACATTCTCGTCAAAGCAATGATCTGGCTAATACCAGAGCAATGCTGGCATTTTCAACTGAACGGAACCCATTTGAATCCGGTGACAATTCCTTGCACAGCATTGCAACTGCAACTGAATAGTTGCAAAGCCAAATGTCAACATCGATGCTGCCAAGGTTGTTGGTGACAAAAATGGCTGGTGAACGTGTGCTCCTCAAATATACATTCAGAAAAAAGGATTTGGTAGCAACAATGGATACCAAGTTTACAATGAAGACACCTGATGGTGACATTAACATCGACCCGCAATTTCTCTTTTGCTGGCACCCATGTTGGGACATTACCTGACGTCATGCATTATGAGCTGTGTGCATATCCGCATTGTTTGAATTTAGACATGCATTATTAGCGGTTAACAAGCCTGCTTTGGCTACTGCAATTTGGGACCTGTCACCACCAGATACAGTTAAGAACATCTTGAAATTGACAAATTTACCGTTCACGCTCCGCTACGTTCCGTTCCGTTCCGCTCCGCTCACGTTCCATTCCGCTCATAAAGTGTTCACTCATTCATAACATTGGGATTGCTTTTTTCCGTTCCGCTCAGATTGAGCGAAGCATTTATGTGATTGGATTTTTTCGTTCATAATGATTGTTTCGTTCAGAGCGCAAAATTCCGTTCCGCTCATAAAGCGTTCCAACTTCGTTCCAATCACGCTCACGATCCAATCACGTTCCGCTCAGATTGTCACTTACATGATGTTCTAAACTGTAAGAACATCTTGAAATTGACAAATCTACCGTTCACGCTCCGCTCCGTTCCGTAACGTTCCGCTCCGCTCACGTTCCATTCCGCTCATAAAGCGTTCACTCATTCATAACATTGTGATTGCTTTTTTCCGTTCCGCTCAGATTGAGCGAAGCATTCCTGTGATTGGATTGTTTCGTTCATTATGATTGTTTCGTTCAGAGCGCAACATTCCGTTCCGCTCATAAAGCGTTCCAACTTCGTTCCAATCACCCTCACGATCCAATCACGTTCTGCTCAGATTGTCAATTTCATGATGTTCTTAACTGTACCAGTGGGCCTAATGGTGATGTGCAATATGTACTTGATGGTGGCACCCTTCTCCAACGGATAGCATGGCAATTGGGAGAGATGTACGATGCAATCCTGAATCGCTAGGATAGCTGCATCAAGAGATATGGACAATCTATTGTAGTCTTCGATGGCTACCGAGATGGTCCCTCAACAAAAGACGGCACATAGAAGGAGAGGTGACGGACATCAAACAATTTGTACTTTATGCCAGAACCCAAAAAAGGTTCACTACTTCCACGAAGGTACTTGAACATTCGTTTCGTCGTAGAAAAGCTGGGTGAAAGTGTTTGTGAAAATCTCCTTTTCGCTCATGCAATTCTTGGTTGTGACACAACATCGATGCTGTTCAGAATAGGGAAAGCTGTAGAACTAACTATTTTGAAGGACAATGACTTATTCTGTCAACAAGCTGTAGTGTTATGAAATCCAAAGTCATCACCAGCTGAAATAATTACCGCAGGAGAAAAGGCTCTGATTTTGCTCTATGAAGCCAAATCCACAGATACGCTTGATTCCTTTAGATTTTCAAGATTTCAGGAAACAGTTACAACAAACAAAGCTTCAAAGCACCCTAAAGTTCTTCCACAGACCATCGCAGCGGCAAAAGAACCAAGCCTCCGCGTCTTCCATCAAGTTCAAGAATGGAAAGGACACATATTGGATCCACTTGAATGGGTCTGGAAAATGACTGACAGTAGAATGACACCAGTTCATTCAGACCTGGAGGCTGCACCCGAGTATGTTATAAAGCTTGTGAGGTGCTCTTGCAAAGGGGAATGTTGAAACAAGAGATGTGGGTCTCGCAGCATTGGTTTGGAATGCACAGTCGCATGCAGTGAGTGCAGAGGTGTATGTGAAACCGAGGACAATTCTAATCTATAATTAACTAATGTTCCTCAGGACTATGACTCAGTGCTGGTTTTGGTCCTCTTTCAGCACAATTATGAATCACATGAAGTAGAAAACATTCAAAGAGAAAGATAGTGTGTGTTTAAAGGTATTGCTATGATGAGTTTTTCCCAAACATTGATATTTCCCCATTTTTGGTAAAAAGGCTGTTGGGCTTAGGGATAGGAGTACACTAGCGTATGCCACAAATAATTACCCTGGCTTTCTTTTTTTTTTTTTTTTCACTTTAGCCATATAAGCCCCGCCTCCTGGCGGCCATAGTTTTTGACCAATCAACATGACTTGAAGGAATCTGATAGATGGTCACCCTAGCAATATTTCTACAAAAATATTTGAAAATCGTCCAAACAATTTTGGAGGAGAAGATTTTTTTTAAGTTTTCACTTAAGCCATATAAGGCAAAATAGCCCAGCCCTGTGGCGGCCATGTTTTTCGACTAATTAACATGGCTTTAAGGAATCTGATAGAGGGTCACCTAAGGAACATTTCTACAAATATTTTTGAAAATCGGCCTGACACTTTCAGAGGAGAAGATTTTTTAAGGCAAAATAGCCCCGCAACCTGGCGACCATGTTTTTCGACCAATCAGTATGGCTTGAAGTAATCTGATAGAGGGTCATCCAAGGAACATTTCTACATAATTATTTGAAAATCTGCCAACCAGTTTTGGAGAAGAAGATTTTTAAAGTTTTTTCATTTCGTTGCCATGGAAACCAGAAGAATTCTGCATGGATCCCAAACATTTGAAAGAACTCGGTGAGTTCATTGTGAGGATGCTTCCTGTGAAGTTTCATCCCAATTGACCCACTGGTAACTGAGGAGAAAAAGTCCATCACAATAACTCAACTTGAGCACGAACAAATTTATTACCCTATATGTTGTGGGTGCTCAAATTTTTTATTTTGAGCACCTACAAAATAGGGTTCGAGTGTCAAATAAGGATTCTAGAGGATGAAATATGCCCCTTGTGTAGAGCTCCATCCTCGGTATCCAGGCTATTTAGAAAATATATGATACCCTGGGCAAATTGGCTAGCGAAACTTCGTAAAGCATGCGCAACAATATTTCCTCCGTAACTACACTGTTATTTTCGTATCGCATGAGGTTTGTGTCATGCAGCCAATCAAGCGGCTGCATTTCACATCATAAATTATTCATGAGTACGAGATTTTTACAGCAAATTTGCCCAGGGTATCAAATATTTTATAAATAACCTGGGTACCGAGGATGGTAGAGCTCAAGTTAGATATTTACTAAAAGTAAATAAGTTCAGATGAAAACTGTTGCTCTTAATAACCTTTTCCTTTACAAAAACAATGAATTATTTACAAATAAGAGTTCATTAATTAACTTATTGTCTTCGCTCTTTCCCTGTAGACACATCTGTAGCTGAAGAATCTTGATCAATTCATAGATCTGATACTCAAATTAGATGCAGTATATTATAGCCAATCGAAAAAATCGATATGTTCTGTCCAGGACACTATTCTGCTGAGCGCAGCCTCTGCATCACAATCAAAAGCCATGTGATGCATGATGCAGGTTCCACAACTGATGTTGGTCACTTGGACACAACGGATTCCTGATATTGCAAAAAAACACCATCCAATTAAACAAACAAAACTGATTCTATGAAGGCAATTAATTTCCCACAAACAGAGAAATTATTCATTAGGGGACAATTGACAACAGGAGTGACAAATGTCTAGACAACGCACCATTCAAATTGCTATTTTTTAGCCCCAAATTGACTTATAGATTGTCATTGCCATCCCTTGTTCTTTTAATTGGCTTATTTGTTTGGATAGTGTATTATATAGTTACTAAGATATATTTCAGCTATCTATTGTGAACATTAACATTTGACAAGCACATAATATTATATTAATTAGCACTAAAACAGATCAACTGTAGTGATCATGAATCCTTCTTTTCCATGGATTTAGTGGCAGTTATTCATTATAAAAAGCATGCCACGCATGCCACGCATGCCAATCAGGACAGATTCTTTTCGCTTCCTGTGGATTTTCTGTTTCAGAAATCATAACTCTATACCTCTATCCCCCTGAGACTGAATGTGTCGGCCCATATCAGTCTGCGCGGACTGCGCAGGCTGATCTGTGCTGATACATTACGCAGAGGCCATAATGTTTTTTTTTTCGCTGGATGGCTCATATATTACTAATAACAAGAGGCCCATGAGGGCCTGTGCTCTACTGGTATGGTTCTTTAGTCATTTTCAATCCAGAGCATGTATGTATGGTGAAGATCGGATAGTAAATGGAGGCTCTTTTGTGTTCACAAGCTGTATTATAGCAATTTTTACAATTTCATGGGCCATAATCCAGTCTTGGCGGATCTGGCTGGTTTTCAAAAGGAACCAAGCTCTCATCAATATTTAACTACTATCTAAGTTTGGTGAAGATCAGATAGTAAATAGAGCTTCTATTGTGTTCACATGCTCAATTATAGCAATTTGAACAATTTCAAGGGCCATAATCCAGTCTTGCATGGGCAGATCTGGCTGGTTTACGAAAGGAATCGAGCTCTCATAGATATCTAACTACTGTATAAGTTTGGTTGAGATACAATCAAAAGTGAAGACTATCGTGTAAACAAGCTCTTTTATAGCAATTTTGACCATTTCAAGGGCCATAATCCAGTCATGCATGGGCAGATCTGGCTGGTTTTCGAAAGGAACTGAGCTCTCATGGATATCTAACTACTGTATAAGTTTGGTTGCGATACAATCAAAAGTGAAGACTATCGTGTTAACAAGCTCTTTTATAGCAATTTTGACCATTTCAAGGGCCATAATCCAATCATGCATGGGCGGATCTGGCTGGTTTTCGAAAGGAACCGAGCTCTCATGAATATCTAACTACTGTATAAGTTTGGTTGAGATACAATCAAAAGTGAAGACTGTATCATGTTAACAAGCTCTTTTATAGAATTTTGACCATTTCAAGGGCCATAATCCAGTCATGCATGGGTGGATCTGGCTGGTTTTTTGAAAGGAACCGAGCTCTCATGGATATCTAACTACTGTATAAGTTTGGTTGAGATACAATCAAAAGTGAAGACTGTATCGTGTTAACAAGAAATTGTTTACGGACGCACGGACGGACGCACAAATCGCCACGACATAAGCCCTTCTGGCCTTTGGCCAGTAGAGCTAATAAATTACAAGCATTTTCAACAGTATCACAGTTATCAGACCTATGCCTGAAGCACTGTTATTTTAGCCCTTTCCCTCATATGACAATTCTGCAGCAGACGAACATATTTTGTCCAAAAATGAAAAAATCTCTATAATTGAAAGGAGAAATTGCTTGTTTTGAGCAATTTCTTCTTTTGTCACTATGTTTTCAAAAAGCCGTCTGCTGCAGAGGCGTCAGAAAGCGTCTATATGAGGGAAAGGGTTAACCAGTATCTTTACCGCATGAGTTATGGACAATTGTTCTGCTGACTTACCACAAACCTGCAGCAGACAACACTCAAAACATCTGGGCAAAATTATGTAAAATCTCTAGAAATGAAAGTATACTGATCTTTATTGAACAGAGGTGAAAACATTGAGACAAAGTCGTCTGCTGCAGATGTGTCAAAGCTTGTACATGTTTGTGGTACTATACAAAGGGTATTTGTGATGAGCCCCTGTAGCTCAGTTGGTAGCGTCGCAGGCTGTCAATACATGGGAACCCCAACTTGGCAATCACTCTTTCAGACGTTTGACAAAAGTCATTATGACAAGAGTTATGACAAGAGTTCTTCGTCAGTCTATATATGTGGAAAAGTAGCCAGTTGCATGGAAATAATGTTGCTTGGAGTAATTGGAGTACTGGTGTGAGAAAGCCAAGAAACACATGAGAAGGTGAACTGGCTGCCGTGATATGACTGAACAAGAAACCGCTGAAGACGGTAAGGCCGGATTGTCGGCAATTTGATCTTGAAAATCAACAAACCAAGGTCAAGGTCAAAGTAACCATAGAAATCAATAGAACTTGTTACTGGTTACCTTCAGGCAAAGTTTCAAGTTTGTAACCCTTTCCAGTGCTGAGATTTTTCCTCAACCTGAAACTTTAACCAAAATGTTGTCGGACAGACAGACAGACAGACAGACGGACAGACGGACATCGCCAATCTATAGACCGGAATTGCTAGAGCAATTCGGCCAAAAATTGTTGAAAAACGGCGTTAAACCCAACTCAATCAATCAATCAATTGAGATGGCTATCCTGGTAAAGTAAAATATATAACCAATTCATACATAAACTTGTATTGAAGAGATTTCAATATCAATTCTGGCAAATCTTAGGAGGTGCATGAATTAGTAACAAAAAATAATTCTAACATTGACCAATGGATCAGATACTGCTGGTGATGCAAAATACGGATTGCCCTATCAATTCCCAGTGTGAAATTTCTTTTCAAGTGGTGGTATTATGGTTTATGTGACACTTTTTGCTCATCCACACTGTTCACCATAAACCCTTTCCCAGACACAACAAATCTGTAACAGACGACTTTGAAGACATCTAGGCCAAAAAATGAAATTTCTCTGTAGATGAAAGTCTAATAATTATAAATAGAATAGAAAACGTTTTGGCAAAAGGAGAAATTGCTCATCATGAGCAATTTCACCTTTTGTCACAATGTTTTCAAAAGACGTCTGCTGCAAAGGCGTCAGAAAGCGCCTACATGTGGGAAAGGGTTAAGCTTTTTCCTGGGTTTTTGACCAGTACTACAATGTACCAGCATCTTTTATCCTAACTATAGCATAAAACAAATACAACAGTGTGTAGTCCAGACAAAAACATTTCACTGCCCTTATAACGCACAACAATTTATCTCTCTAACTGCTGATAAATTAAACATAATATTGTGGTCCCCGTGATTCGAGTCAGCCAGGCTTGACTGCAGTTTTAATTAAATCAATCAAAATATACCTTTGATATGTCTCATGGCGGACATTTCAAAACCAATATCTCATCTGCCATTGGCAGAGGTAATAAAGGACTTTAAAAGAATCAATCGCAATGTCTAGTATATTCATAGATCTGACATAAAGATTGGAATTAGGCACATCTTGAGAATCAATGGCGCCTAGGATAAGACAGTCACTCAATTTTATATTAATCAGAAACTTACTTGGATTTCAGCAACTGTAATAAACTGTAATCAATCCATCCTGATTTCTGACAAGTTCTTGCATGTTTCTGGATTATTCTTGTTTTACCCTCTCCGATAAAATGACACTTTCTGACGCCTCTGCAGCAGATGACTTTTGAAAACATTGTGGCAAAAGGAGAAATCGCTCATGAATCATGTTTCAAACTCTATTCAATAATTATACTTTCATTAATTTAAAAATTCCATATTTTTGGATTGATATTTTCAAAGTGGTCTGCTGCAGCAGCAAGGATTACCAGTAATATGATGATGATCTATGAGAAACGAATAATCTAGATAAAGATTTGACTGCTTTCCCACCTAAATCTGCAGCAGCTAGAAGACTTTGAAAGTATTTAGGCAAACAGACGGAAAAGCTCAGTTGAAAACGTTGTGGCAAAAGGAGAAATTGCTTGTTTGGAATAATTTCTCCTTTTGTCTAAATGTTTTCAACTCTTTTTAATAATTAAACCCTTATTCATGTAGATTTTTCATGTCATTGCCAATATGTTTTGAAAGTCGTCTGCTGCAGATTTGATGTATGAGGGAAAGGGTTAAACAATCCTTATTGGACCATTATATTCTTTATTATATGTTGTGGGTACGCTTCTAAGTGAGAGGATTCTTTTGAGTACCCACATCATATGTCTTCGTTGAGTAATAACAGAGATATTGTGGGGGAAATGACCAGTTTACTTCTCCTTAATTGTCAAATCCTCTGGCACTACATCATAATTACCAAATGATGAATCTTTTGTTACTCTAGACAGACAAAACTGACACAGACTGACAATAAAGAAGGAACAAAAGGTCATTGTCTGACATTTATTAACCCTTTCCCACATACAACAAATAAATCTGCTGTAAATGACTTTGGAAACAGAGGCAGAAATATGGAACCTATATATAAATTATAGAACTGTTATCAAATATAGTTAAAAGCTTTTCGGCAATGGAGAAATTCGTAACCCATGATCAGCAATTTCTTCTGTCGCCACAACGTTCTTTTAACCCTTTCGCTTTCTGACGCCTCTGCAGCAGACGGCTTTTTGAAAACATAGTGACAAAGGAAGAATTTGCTCAAAACGAGCAATTTCTCCTTTTGCCACAATGTTTTCCACTTTTAGTCAGGTTATCCATTCAATTATATATAGAGAATTTCTATTTTATGAGAAAATATATTCAAAGTCGTCTGCTGCATAAGTGTCGTATGAGGGAAAGTGTTAAGACATTCCATATTTTTTCTGAATAGTTGTTAATTAGAAGTCATCTGCTGCAGATTTTCTGTATATGGGAAAGGGTTAAGAATTACCATATCTTTGCTGAACAGTTGTTTAAGAAGTCATCTGCTGCAGATTTGTGGTATGTAGGAAAGTGTTAAAACTTTCCATATTTTTGCTTCACAGATGTTTTAGCAGTCATCTGCTGCAGATTTGTGGTAATGTGGGAAACAATTAATGGGATGAGACCAATGATCACAAGGGACAAATTTCACGCATAATGATGTTTAACCAAGTTTCCTTATTGTTTCTGTGACCTTTTCAAACAATTAATAATCAGATGCTTAACCCTTTCCCTCATATAGACGCTTTCTGACGCCTCTGCAGCAGACGGCGTTTTGAAAACATAGTGACAAAAGAAGAAATTGCACAAAACGTGCAATTTCTCCTTTTGCCACAATGTTTTCCTCTTTTTGTCATAGCTAGGTTATCCATTCAATTATGGAGATTTTCTATGTTTTGACAAAATACGTTCAAAGTCGTCTGCTGCAGAATTGTCGTATGAGGGAAAGGGTTAAGACATTCCATATCTTTGCTGAAGAGATGTTTTAGAAGTCATCTGCTGCAGATTTGTGGTATGTGGAAAAAGGTTAAAACTTTCCATATTTTTGCTTCACAGATGATTTAGAAGTCAGTGGTAATTGTAGGAAACAATTAATGGGATGGGACCAATGATCACAAGGGACAAATTTCACGCATAATGATGTTTAACCAAGTTGCCTTATTGTTTCTGTGACCTTTTCAAACAATTAATAACCAGATGCTTAAATACCAGGGAGTTTCTTGGGTTTTATGGTGCTCCATGCCACTTTCAACAATTTTCCAGATATTATCACATTTTTTCTTGGGGAAGTTTCCAGTCATATAATGGTTCATATATCCCGACACCTGAGTGAGTCACCAGTGAGTCATAATACTTAAACCCCACAATCCTGAGCACCAAGGATGAAAAGCCATAACTACCAATCTTAATTAACCCTTTCCCTCATACGACAATACTGCAGCAGACGACTTTGAACATATTTTGTCAAAAAACAGAAAATCTCATAACCTATGACTGAAAGTGGAAAACATTGTGGCAAAAGGAGAAATTCTCACCGACGATCGGAGTACCTCAATCTCCCCGACCGGCCAAATTCTGCAACCAAGCTCGACCAGGTGTTTGGTCGGGGTTCGACACAACCGAAGGGGACCTCTACCAGACCTTCAGTGGACCATACAAGATCAACTCAAGACCCTTCTAGCCTACTTCAAGACCACTTGCCGACACACATCCCAACTTCTGCTTGACATATACTTGACCTTCCCGACCCCTTCCCGATGTCTACCTGATCAACACGACAAGCCCGACTTTTCTTCGACCTCTACCCGACTTATA
Source organism: Serripes groenlandicus (assembly GCA_031761405.1). Lineage (NCBI taxonomy): Eukaryota > Metazoa > Mollusca > Bivalvia > Cardiida > Cardiidae > Serripes > Serripes groenlandicus. Next base: position 20,032,180 of record JASEVX010000002.1, read on the forward strand.
CCCGACCATGTACAATCGGGGCATGATCGCTGCACGATAGCAGCAGACTAGGTATAAAATTGTAGTAATTTGTTCGGGATTCAGTAGTTCAGTCTGTATTCGATATTGCTTCTATGCAATCCCGGCCAGTTATGAAAAAGCCGCCATGCCCACTGTGACCTTGACCTTGATCCTTAAATAGTAAATCGAGGCGGTCGGGTATGATCGGGTAGAAGCTGTGTATGTTCGAGTAGAGTTTGGATGCGGTCTGCAAATTATCGAGTTGATAGAGTAAACGCATCTGATTGGGGTTTTACACGATCGAGTACATGTTGTATACAGGTCTAGTTGATCGAGTACAGATCGATGACTAGATGTCTTCCCGATGAACTAGAACTTGTACACGAGTATACACAAGTTTACCAGAGCGCTACAAGATGTGTTTCAGACCGCTCCAGACCGCCTGGCTTTTCGAGCGCTACACATTCTGTGTAGAAACCCCGACCAAGGTAGACCGCTGCAGACCGAGCGTGACCCCCCCCCCCCCCCCCCCCCCCTGCAGACTGAGGGATATTATTTAACGATCCCATGGTCGAGTTTGATCGAGGTACTAAGATCGGCGGTGAGAATGCCTCATAATGCTATAGGGTGTCCTACCTGTAAAAATTGAAAAAATACAAACAAGGAATCTAATTGGTATTCTTTTACCTAAACATGTCTTGTTATTCAACTTTTATTTAAGAATTAACTCTATTTTTGGATAGTAACTGTTTCTCAAAGATATTGTGATTGTATCTGATACAACGTCCTGGAGTCACCAACTGATAACCAAGAGTTATATATACATCTGTTGATACTATATATATATGTTTTAAAAAGCCGTCTGCTGCAGAGGCGTCAGAAATAAGCATCTATATGAGGGAAAGTGTTAAGATGACAGAGGTTAAATATTAGGACCTTCTTAATACCCTTTCCTTGATATAGATATAATTTAGAAATCTCCTTTTGAAAAATTATAATGGGTTACCAAGATGTTTTCAATTCTGCATCAACTTGCATGTATTACAGTATAATTTGTTTACTGCAATTTGCAAGATGTGAAGTTCTCAAACAGAAGACTTCATATCAGGCCAAAAAATATGGAAACTTAGAATAAACCAAGATTAGTTACAGAATAGGGTTGGAAACATTGTGGCAAAAGGACAAACTGATCATGACGAGCAATTTCTGCTTTCGCAACAATACATTGGAAATGGTTAACTGATAGAACAGACCAAACCAAGCAGAAGTCTGCTATGACTATAAGTGTAAAACAGCCAGTTGGATTTGAAAACTGGGCTCCTTGGGTTTTTAGCATTCATGTTGGAGTTCCCTTAAACCTTTTCCCACTTGTAGACGCTTTATGACGACTCTGCAGCAGACGACTTTTGAAAACATTGTGACAAAGGGACTTCTCCTTTTGTCACAAGGTTTTCAACTTTTTGGGTAATTTATTATACCTTCATTTTAAGAGATTTTTTCATATTTTACCTAAATGTTTTAAAAGTTGTGTGCTGCAGAATGGTTGTATGTGGGACTTAAGGGCTAAACAAGGCACATTCCCACTTCATACATTCTTATCATTATGGTCAAGTGTTATTTAATATTCATTTCAGATGCCCTTTAAACATGAATATGGAAGAACAAACATAATTCCAACCCACATCTAGATAACTCAAACCGTAACAAAAATGGGCACAAACACTAAATCCCATGGCTATAGACAAATTCCAACGATAATCAGGCCAAAGCCAAGCCTCGAGGATGTGACGTCACGAATCTCAGAAATTGAGGAGACGGACAATGTGTCCGTTAACACGACTAAGGATGAGAAGTAAGTGAATAATTGGTCTGTTTTCTCATTTTTGATTGATTGGGGTTTTACGCTGTTTTCAAAAAAAATTCAGTCATATCAACATGCATGGCCAGTTGAAGACCTACTCATGTGTTTCCTGGCTGCCCCACATCAGTAATCCACATAACAAACCTTCCAAGCAACTGGCTGCTTTTCCACATCGACTGTTTACCCATTGGTGGAAGACAAATGACGCTTGTAACATTGTCTTTTATCAAGTAGTTTCATTAATACCTGATCAAAACTTTCTTTGGATATATAGATCTAGTTTATGTCAAAACCTATATATGGTCCAAATTGACAGTTAGTTAAAACCCCACTGATTGAACAGGGCTTAAAATTGTCACAATTTGTTCAACTTTATTCAATCATTTTGACCATATGGGTCTGCTGACTGCCTTTTACAGGCTGTCTCAGATTGACCTTGGTGTCTGAGCCAAATAAATGTGTTTGCTACAAAAGGTATACATAAACAAGAGCTGATGGAGGACAGCACGCTCGACTTTTTTGTGCTTGCCAATAAAACAAAACATTTTTGGGTGGTACAGAAAACATAACCTAGTACTTTATCATATTATTTATAAGTACTTTATAAGCTGAAAAAGGGTCATAATTCTTACCAAAATCTTTGCTGAATTATGCACTCTTGGCTGTTGGTTGAGGTAATGATGGTCAAAATATTTTGGTAAGTCTTTAAGCTCTATCTCTAATTGTTTTGAAAAAAATTGATTTGGTATGAATAACTTAACCAAAATTCTAAATAAAAGATTGGGCCATAATTCTTAAAATAAACTTGACAGAGTTATGTACCCTTGTCTGTTGATGGAAGTAATGATAGTAAATAAGTATATAAGCTAATGGTTTGAAGAAAAGAGGGGTGGTACAAAAAACTTAACCAAAATTCAAAGTCAAAAAAGGGCCATATATAAATTCTGCCAAATAAAATTGTTGCCTACAAAAGGTATAAAATAAGTGAAATATGTATTATAATGTTATAATGAGATAGAGAAGCAATAATTGTTGAGGGACTAAACTTGTGTAAATATAGTAAATCCCAATAAATGAAAGTATAATAATTGAATGGATTTTAAAAGAGTTTGGTAAAACTCAAAGAGCAATTTCTTCTTTTGCCATAATGTTTTCAAAAGTGATCTTATGCAATTGCATCACAAATTATCTGTATGGGGAAAAGGGTTAAAAGAAATTATGGTCCCACTCTAGTTCTACACAAACGTGACTTTTTTCCCATAATGTTTTTAAAAGGGATTTAACCTAGAGTGTAAATTGTCAAAAATATTGTTACTACTCGTTTAACCCTTTCCCTCATATAGACGCTTTATGATGCCTCTGCAGCAGACCGCTTTTTGAAAACATAGCGACAAAAGAAGAAATTGCTCAAAACGAGCAATTTCTCCTTTTGCCACAATGTTTTCCACTTTTAGTCATAGGTTATGATATCCATACAATTAATTATAGAGATTTTCTATTTTTTGACAAAATATGTTCAAAGTCGTCTGCTGCAGAGTTATCGTATGATGTAATTGTCGTATGAGGGAAAGGATTAAAGTAAATGTTAACCGATACACTATTATTTCATTGAAACTGTTCTTGCTTTACCCTGTCCTACATACATTAGTATTTTGACTAATTATGCGGCAGACAACTTTTGAAAACATTTAAAAATTTATAGAGGAAATTTCTCATAATTTTAAATCATCCAAAGTAAAGTTAATGAAAAAATATAAAAAAAAACAATGAAACAGCGGAAGGAGAAAAAAATAATATACCATCTAATTACTCATAGTGAGCAATTTCTGCAACAAGATGTTTTCAAAGTCGTCAGCTGCAGATTTGTTGTATGTGGGAAATGGTTAACCCTTTCCCTCATACGACAATTCTGCAGCAGACGACATTGAACATATTTTGTCAAAAAATAAAATATCTATTGTATGGATAACCTATGACTAAAAGTGGAAAACGTTGTGGTAAAAGGAGAAATTGCTTGTTTTGAGCAATTTTTTCTTTAGTCACTATGTTTTCAAAAAGCTGTCTGCTGCAGAGGCGTCATCAGAAAGCGTATATATGAGGGAAAAGGTTAACCAATACACTATTATTTCATTGAAATTGTTCTTGCATAATTCATGGTCTGAAGACTCTGTGAAGCATGTTTTCTGAAACAATTAATTTCATATTCATGTAACCCTTTACAATATGCAGACGGTTTTTTCACCCGTCTGCCATAAACAAATTACCCTTAATGGACAAATAACCCTTGGCTTGCGAAGATGTGGAGGCTTCACTCAAACGTTTTCAGGAATCAGAACAGTTAATATGGTTTTATACTGGTGACACAGGCCTCACACAAACGTTTTCAGAAATCAGAACAGTTAATATGGTTTTATACTGGTAACACAATCTTCACTAAACGTTTTCAGAAATCAGAACAGTTAATATGGTTCTATACTGGTGACACAGTCTTCACACAATCGTTTTCAGAAATCAGAACAATTAATATGGCTCTATACTGGTGACACAATCTTCACTAAACGTTTTCAGAAATCAGAACAGTTAATATGGTTTTATACAGGTGACACAGGCTTCACTGAAAAGTTTTCAGGAATCAGAACAGTTAATATGGTTCTATACTGGTGAAACATTATGGTAAAAAGATAATTTGCTCCTTTAGATTTAACCCTTTCCCACATACAACAATTCTGCAGTAGAAGATTTTGAAAATATTGTGACAAAAACCTGAAAAATCTCCATAAAAGATTGCTTAATTGTTAAATAAAGTTGAAAACATTGTGAACAAAGGAGAAATTGCTCATCATGAGCAATTTCACCTTTCGCCACAATGTTTTCAAAAGTCGTCTGCTGCTTTTGCGTCAAAATGCATCTGCAGGTGGGAAAGGGTTAAAAAATAGATATTCTGCCTTAATGTATTCAAAAATTATAATTTTGATTTTTCGTTAATTTTGCAAAGAGTTGTTGTCAATGCCATCGACAGCATATTTTGCTGTATGTGGGAAAGGTTATAATGCATTGAATTTTTCATAACAATGAATTTGTTCTTTCATTATTCATAGTTTGAAACCACTATAAGCAGCATATATAATATTTCTATGAAAATAATCTATTTTCACATTTATTTTAACCCTATCCCTCATTATTATAACAAATCGGCAGCAGACGACTTTTAAAACAATCATGCAAAAACATGAAAAATCTCTATAAAAGAAAGTGAAAGTACAACTACTGAAAAAAGTTGAAAACATTGTGGCAAAAGGTGAAATTGCTCGTTCTCCTTTTGTCACTGTGTTTTCAAAAGTCGACTGCTGCAGATGAGTCTACAAGTGGGAAAGGGTTAATTAACTGATAATCATCAACACTCAGTTCAACCGAATCCTTTCAATGTTTAATTTTTAAAAATGAACTTGTTCATGCAGCTTTGCATTTTGAAGCCTCCATAGCCAATTCTAGAAACATCCAGATAAAAATGTTGATATGAGCAGCCAAAAGAATATATGTTATGAATGTCCCGCTGTACCGGCCGGTCTGTCTCTAAACTTCGCAAGTGGTGAGACAGGCTTTGCAAAATGGGCCAAAGCAGTGAAAGGGTTAACCCTTTCCCACATACAACAAATATAAAGCAGACTACTTTGAAATCATCTGGAGATAAATATGGAAAATCTCTTTATAGAAAAGTTTAGTTTTAGAAAAGAGTTGAAAACTTAATTGTGGCAAAAGAGAAATTGCTAGTTTGAGCAACTTCTCCTTTTGGTCACAATGTATCCAAAAGTTGTCTTCTGCAGAGGCGTAAAAAAGCGTCTATATGTGGACAGTGGTTAATTCATTCGCAATCTATCACTCGAGACACTTGAAACAGATTAGAAGCAGTTTCCACATTAATTTCATTATAATGTTACACCATTATTTTTGTTCATCATTTTCCTCTGGTTTCATCAGACACCACTAGTTAGTCTACATATTACATGAAACCTTAACCCTTACCCTCATATAGACGCTTTCTGATGCCTCTGCAGCAGACAGCTTTTTGAAAACATAGTGACAAAAGAAGAAATTGCTCAAAATGAGCAATTTCTGCTTTTGTCAAAATGTTTTCCACTTTTAGTCATAGGTTATCAAATCAATTATAGACTGCTGCAGATTTGTTGTATGTGGGAAAGGGTTGACCCTCTCAAACATATAAAAAATTCAGTCACAATTATGGAAACTTTCAATAAATGAAAGTTAAATTATTGAGTTTTCAAAAGTTACATGCTGCCGATGCTTCAAATTGAATTATTAAGTCTGCAAGTGGGAAAGTATTAACCCTTTCCCTCATATCAGAAATCTGCAGCAGATGACTTTGTAAACATCTTGACAAAACATGGAAAATCTCTATAAATGAGCGTTTTATTACTGAAAAAAGTTGAAAACATTGTGGTAAAATGAGAAATTGCTTGTTTTGAGCAATTTTTTCTTTTGTCACAATATTTTCAAAAAGTTGTCTGCTCAGAGGCATCAGAAAGCATCTATATGTGGGAAAGGGTTAACACTTTTCTAAGTTTTTTCCTATATATGTATATAACATTAAATTTTAACCTGCAGTAAATGATTTCGAAGATATAAGGGAGAAAAAAATCTCTATTTATAATTATTGATGCGTCAAAATGCATGTGCATACATGTGGTCACAGGGGTTATAATACATACATGTGAGATCATCATCATCAATGCGCAACGAGAAACCATGCATAGCCCGTTTTTGAGCAACGAAAATTGATATCAACTTGTCAGCATTCGTTGATTTGGCCCTGCTCTGTCAGCAAATTAGACAAACAGTGGTTTCAAAATGACTAGGTAGCCCAGGTAAATTACCCGGCTACTTTAAACAGAATTACATTTACCCCTACTGGGGGAGGATCCCCTCTGCCCAGCCTACTTTCAATTATTATCTACTCTAAAACAAAATGAAACCCCTGGACAAAGATTGTATACTTTTGAGACAGGGTTTAAAATCATTGTGGAACAAGCAACTTGAGCTTAACATTGTGGAAATGGAAAAATTGGCTCAAGTACTTGTTTTAAAAAGCCATCTGCTATCGGAAGTGTCTGTATCATTTAACCATTTCCCTCATATAGACGCTTTCTGACGCCTCTGCAGCAGACAGCTTTTTGAAAACATAGTGACAAAAGAAGAAATTGCATAAAAGGTTATCCATTCAACTATGGAGATTTTCCATGTTTTGACAAAATAAGTTCAAAGTCATCTGCTGCAGAAATGTCGTATGAGGGAAAGGGTTAAACACTTCCTTTCCAACATACAACAAAATTTAATATGCACGTAACGACTTTGAAAACATGTGATATAGGCCAAAACAAGGAAGGTCTAAATTTATCAATGAAAGTTTGATAATTGAATAGAATTGAAAACCTTTTGACGAAAGGAGAAATTGTTTATAATGGGCAAGTTCCTTTTTGCCATAATGTATTCAACTCCATTTATTAATTAAACTTTCATTCATAGATCTATTCCATAATCTTACAGAGATTTTTTTCAAAGCAACATCTTTCTCTTTTTTGCCACAATATTTTCAAGCGTTGTCTGCTACTGCTACAGATGCGTTAAAATGTGTCTAGTAATTGTGAAATGGATAAAACCTTATTATCAGAGGACTAGATAACGGGAGTAAACATGTCCTTTTTCCGCAATATCTCTCTCATTACTCACCAAACCCTATGTTGTGGGTACTCAAAAGAATCGTCTCACTGAGACGATTCTTTTGAGTACCCATAACATAGGGTTTGAGTGTCAAATAAGGATTTTAGAACATGAAAAACGCCCCTTAATATTTAAAGCTCTGTTTTTATTTTAAAAATTCGAGGATAACTTACCTATTTCGGGGGTATCAGCCGGATGTATGTTGCGTAAAGTCACCCAGTTCTTCGCGATTGTCCACGGTGACTCTTTCAAAGGATGAGTGAAGTCTAATCTATACTTTCTCTTAAGATTGGCGATGATATGATCCGTCGTTATCACATCACTAGATGTATTTCTGTGACTATGCTTTCTGAATTGGTTTTTGTCCTCTATCTGGTGCTTTATCTGTAGACGCTGAATTTCTTCATCCTCCAATGTCTTAAAATTGGGTCCCCATAGTTCCGGTTCCAGTATTTTGTAGGATACATATAAAATGAAAGCCACCAGGAAGAGTACCAGCCATGATCTACTTCTATTCCGCCTCATTATTTCAGATGTCTAAAGGAGAATCTCAGGAATTTTTATTCTGGAAATAAAAGAAATCAGTTTGTTTGTTAATTTGGGTTTTACGCCGTTTTCAACATTATTTCAGTTAAATCACAGCAACAGTTCATTTGTTCATGATCCCTTGGTAAACAAACCAGTACTTGGCTAGGAAAAGTGCCTTGCCCTAGGGCACTCAACCTTGACCACAGCGCCGTGACTGGGGATTGAACCTGGGACACCCGGTTACATATCCCCGCCGCTAACCACTAGGCCAAGGCGGATTCATAAAAAGAAATCAGTTATTCAGTAGGCTATGTGCAAAGTCAACTCTATTTGATAGAGAAGTCCTATATGTTTGCCAATGTGTTTTCAACTCTATTTCACAATAAAACTTTCAGTTAGAGAGCTTTTTCATTTTTTTTGCCCACAATGTTTTTAAAGTTTTCTGCTGCAGATTTCTTGTTTGTGGGAAAAGTTTAATCATATTTAAGAGACATTTTGTCCACTTATTTCAGGGAAATGATCTGAAAATATGGAAGCAAAATTTGAATATATATATAGACTTATAAAAGAAGAAATTACCATACTGCTAGTGTTACTTTTTTGAGCAATTTCTCCTCTTCCTAAAAAAATTCAATTAGCCATCTGCTCTCCCACTTGCAGATTTAACCCTTTCCCTCATACGACAATTCTGCAGCAGACGACTTTGAACTTATTTTGTCAAAACATAGAAAATCTCCATTTAAGTAAATGGATAACCTATGACAAAAAGTGGAAAACATTGTGGCAAAAGGAGAAATTGCACGTTTTGTGCAATTTCTTATTTTGTCACTATGTTTTCAAAAAGCTGTCTGCTGCAGAGGCGTCAGAAAGCGTCTATATGAGGGAAAGGGTTAATAATTCAATTTGAAACAACTGCAGCAGACAACTTTTGAAAAATTTAATATTTAAACATTCATTTATTGAAATCTTCCATAATTGCGACTGAGTGTTTTTAAAGTTCTGCAGCAGACGACTTAACCCTTTCCCACATACAACAAATCTGCAGCAGACGACTTTGAACATATTTTGTCAAAAAATAGAAAATCTCTACAATTGAATGAATAACCGATGACAAAAAGTGCAAAACATTGTAGCAAAAGGAGAAATTGCTTGTTTTGAGCAATTTCTTCTTTTGTCACTATGTTTTCAAAAAGCTGTCTGCTGCAGAGGTGTCAAAAATCGTCTATATGAGGGAAAGGGTTAAAATTATCTTTGCCCCTGATATAATTTGTACATAATACAAAGAGTTTAACCCTTTAACGAATCGGAAAACATGATGGTTACATCTAGTCACATGACTCTTGAAATAATAGATCTATGAATGAAAATAAAACCATTGAAAAAGGTTGAAAGCTTTTAATGTGGCAAAAGAAGAAAAGAGCAATTATGAGCAATTCCGCCTTTTGCCACAATATTTTCAACATTCATCTGCTGTGGAATAGTGTTGAATTTTTTTATTTGGGAACATAATTGGAAATATTGTGGAAAAAGGATGAATTATTCATTTAAAGCCTTATTTTCATATTCTTTTTCTTTCTTTTTTTTTTATCTCTTATCTCCTGCAAGGGTTATCGAAAACTGGTCAATATCTGTTGAGATGCATAGCAAGGGAGATTACTTTTGGATGACGAAAATATTAATATCTACTGACTGCCTTCCCTTACAGATAAAATGTGCTTATGCTTGCATGAACCCTTTCCCTCATGCAGTTGCACTTTTACAACTCTGCAGCATATTTTTGAAAACATTTTGACAATCTGAGATATTGGTCATCATGATTAATTTCTCGATCTGTCATTAATTAAAGGAATGAATGAATGAATGTATATTGTTTTATGGCGCATCGACAGCTAAGGTCATTTAGCGCGCAATTAAATTTAATTATTCATGATCCCTGGGTAAACAAACCAGTACTAGGCTAGAAAATGTGCCTTGCCCAAGGGCACTCCACCATGACCGTAGTGCCGCGACTTGGGATCGAACCCGGGACACCCGGTTTCGAAATCCCCGACTCTAACCACTCGACCACAGCGGATTCCTCCTTAATTAAAGGAGAACCTTGAGAATTATGCGTCACGATTAGCTACCATGTAAGGTGTTTGTAGCTGCATTTTTTATAAGAAGAACCATGTCAGAGACCAACGAATATCCATTATCACAGAGCGCCAAGAAAGTCAGCAAGAGGCATAAAGAAAATTAGACCAGTTGCATAGAAGTGAAATACAACGCTGTTATCGAGTTTGAAAAGGTACATGAACAAAATGTAATAAATAAAATTACAGAAAATAACCTGTGGATATTTGCTTTGTAATTTAAGTACTTTAAAATGTCTATGTCATAAATGTGTTCGTGATCAAAAGAAAACAGACTGGTATTATTACGTAAGCGTTATCACAACACAAACTACATGAATATAGTCAGGATAACCCTTTTCCTCATATAGACGCTTTCTGATGCCTCTGCAGCAGACAGCTATTTGAAAACATAGTGACAAAAGAAGAAATTGCACAAAATGTGCCATTTCTCCTTTTGCCACATTGTTTTCCACTTTTAGTCATAGGTTATCCATTCAATTATAAAGATTTTCTATTTTTTGGCAAAACATGTTCAAAGTCGTCTGCTACAGAATTGTCGTATGAGGGAAAGGGATAAAGGACTTCATCATTGTTGTAACGTCCACAATTGGATGCCTCAAACTATTCAACCCTTTCCGTCATACGACAATTCTGCAGCAGACTACTTTGAACCTATTTTGTAAAACAAGAGGGCCATGATGGCCCTGGAATCGCTCACATGATTTTTTTTTTCACTTTAGCTATATAAGCCCCGACCAATCAACATGGCTTAAAGGAATCTGATAGACACTTTTGGAGGAGAAGATTTTTTAAGTTTTCACTATAGCCATATAACGCAAAAAAGCCCCGCCCCCCCCTGGCGGTCATGTTTTTCGACCAATCAACATGGCTTCAAGGAATCTGATAGAGAGTCACCCAAGGAACATTTCTACAAAATAAGTCTGCCAACCAATTTGGGAGGAGAAGAATTTTGAAGTTTTTTTCGTTTCGTTGCCATGGAAACCAGAATTCTGCATGGATCCCAATAATTTGAAGTAATTCTGGTGAGGTCATTGAGAGGATGCTTTCTGTGAAGTTTCATCCAAATTAACCCACTGGTTACTGAGGAGAAGATGTTGAAGATTTTTTAAGTTTTCACTATAACCATAAAAGGCAAAATAGCCCCGCCCCCCTGGCGGCCATGTTTTTCAACAAATCAACATGGCTTGAAGGAATCTGATAGAGGGTCACCCAAGGAACATTTCTACAAAATTATTTGAAAATCGGCCTGACACTTTTGGAGGAGAAGATTTTTTAAGTTTGCACTATAGCATGCATATTGGCAAAATAGCCCCCTCCCCCCCACCCTGGGGGCCATGTTTTTCGACCAATCAACATGGCTTGAAGGAATCTGATAGAGGGTCACCCAAGGATCATTTCTACAAAATAATTTGAAAATCGGCCTGACACTTTGGGAGGAGAAGATTTTTAAGAATTTTGAAGTTTTTTTCATTTCGTTGCCATGGAAACCAGAATTCTGCATGGATCCCAAAAATTTTAAGGAATTCTGGTGAGGACATTGCGAGGATGCTTTCTGTGAAGTTTCATCCCAGTTGACCCACCGGTTACAGAGGAGAAAATGTTGACGGACGACGGACATAGGGCGATCACAATAACTCACCCTGAGCACTTTGTGCACAGGTGAGCTAAAAATAGAAAATCTCTTTAACTAAATGGACAGGCGGATTTATGAAAGGGCACATAAATTTGCTAAGGATTTATAACTTGGCGAAAACCAAGGGGAAACAGTCTAAAACAGTGTGAAACATTGATTTCCCCTTACCACCAAACTCTGAGAACTTGATCATGACAAGTTCCACAGCAACTACACTGGACTTATTGACAAATCAGTTAACCCTTTCCCTCATACGACATTTCTGCAGCAGACGACTTTGAAAGCATTTTGCCAAAACATAAAAAATCTCCATAATTGAATGGATAACCTAGGACAAAAAGTGGAAAACATTGTGGCAAAAGGAGAAATTGCACGTTTTGTGCAATTTCTTCTTTTGTCACTATGTTTTCAAAAAGCCGTCTGCTGCAGAGGCGTCAGAAAGCGTCTATATGAGGGAAAGGGTTAATTGGTATGTGTGTCGGTGTGGTCATCAGCAATCATCTTATAATTGATTTAATAGGCTATTGTTGTGTTGAACAAGTCAGGGAGCGTTCTCGAATACTTATTAATTGTGTGAAAATTCAAAAAAAGGGTATGAATCTATGATATCCCGATGTTAAATACATGTACATCTAAAATAACCCCCATATATATGTCAAGGAAGGCAGCACAGATGTTCTGCAGTTCAAAATTCAAAAAAATATTCTGGGGGAATTTCTATCGGGATCCCCTAGAATGGTGGTCATTTTGTTGGCTGTCCCATAAAGGTTAACAAAAATCATCAAGTGTATGCCTTTATGGTAAGGTTCCCTTTGGTTTTGTGCTTTCTGATCCTGATTCAACTGAGCAGATGGACATTTATGTCATGGTGGTCTTAACCTATTTCTTCACATGGCTTTTCAAAGGTTGTCTGCTTTACAATCCTAGACGAACAATTTCACCAATCAAGAAAATCATCATATTGATAACGAGTTGAAAACATTGCAATAAAAGTTGAAATAGCTTGTTTTGAGCAATTTCACCTTTTATTGCAATGTTTTTAAAAGTCGTCTGCAACAGTCGGCATCAAGTGTCGTCTGTGTAAAGTAATGGGTTAATCTACACTGTTCACAAATTTCTTTCTCATGTGCTAAATTTTTGGAAATATTGTGACATCTGTCGTCTGCAAATTTATGAGAAAGCCAAGGGTAACACATCTCTGCAACTTATGAATCATGATAATGAAAATATCTCATAATCATGAATCATTCGAGAATCAGATAGTTCAACATTTAACTTTTCTTCAAATGTTTCCAATTTGAAAGTCATTACACAATGAAATACAATTGATTTAAAGGATCCAACCGAATCTGGAGTCTGGACCGTGTTTTCTTTTAACAGAATGTTAAAAGTTGTGTTTGTAAATAAATAGGGACAGTTTGTCACTGAATTACCAGTCAGCATACATTCAAATAAGCAATACAATATGAATAATTCATAAACACAAGTGATAATACCATTTCTGAAGATAAAAATACCGGTTTAAATGGTAACGTCAACAAATTTGTCCATGGACGGCGCCATATTGGATTACCAATAACTTATGAACGAATGAATTAGATTGTTTTACCATCTTTTACGCCATAGAAATATCAGTTTCTAGCTCTTAAACAACTTTATAATATTGAATCAATGTCTTTATTTGAATATTTGAAGAAACATTTAAAATTTATAAATGTTTATACATAAAATAGGCAAATTTATTTCGTAGAAATATTTTAATACAACTTTATTTACCCTAGACTGTATAACAAATTGCCGTCTATTTACCTTTCCCCGGAAGCACGATTAATCAAGAATTCGGTCTCAGTCTAGTTAGCGTAGAATGGTTCCAAAATTGATTTTCACTCAGGGTACAGCGAAAAGCAGTCGACAAGCTGCAGAGGCTGACAGTTCAGAAATAATTAAAATAAATGTATGGAAATGGTGGTTTGTTTGTACATGGAGAAATGGCACAGCGCGATTCTTTTACACACGTGCCCCCTCTTCCACCCCGATTTCGGCTGCGTGACCTGATTTTGGGGGACAATACTTTCATTGATAATGACAGGTAAATCGTCGCATGTTTAATTGCTTGGCTTATAATGTGCTGTAAGCTTACCTTTGTATACATGAATATTCAAAGAGGGTCTTTATCGAAGGCGTTTTACTTCTTTTTCCCTATCCTAATTGTTTTAATGAATTGTATAGCGCTTTATTGTGGGTACAATTTAGATACTGTACGTCTCACCAAGACCCTATTAATTTAAAACGAGTACCAACATCTTATACAACACCAGGGACTACCATATGTACATTGTCAGAGTATAAAATATAATTTTAAAAAAAAAAGGTACATTCTTACAGGGTGAGTATATTACAACTCACCCTGATTCTTATCAACAAGCAGACATTAGGAAATAACCCCTGGGCCACAATTAAAAAAAATTTTGTTTGCTGCTTCCGACCCATGCCAATTAGGGGTGGGTAGGTAGGTAAATAACTTTTTTATTTTATTATGATTAAAAAAAAGGAAAAAAAAAACCCAACATTTTTTTTGGAAGGGTCGGAAATAAATTCGGCCTGGCGGTTAACACGTGGGTCGGGCGTAAGCGGCAAACAAACAATATTTTATTTTAGGCCCTGAATAATTATTCAGAACATGTGTCAATTCTGCTGGTATGGTTCCCATAGCAATTATTTTAACAGAACCATACAGCATGTGATGAAATGGTTATTAGATAAACTGTCCATAATTAGATATTTAGCATTCATGTCTGCTTGCTGGATATTCATTTTCCAGCAAACTGATATGTTGGTGGCAAAATAATTAATTTACCTGCTGGCCACAGTGACCTAGTGGCTAGGGTCCATCCCAATCCTTAACCGTTTCCCACATACAATATATCTGCAGCAGACGACTTTGAACATATTTCGTCAAAAAATGGAAAATCCCTTTAATTGAATGGGTAACCTTAATCCGAGACTTCTCTGACCCTAATAGCCTTTTTTTTTTTTTTTTTTTTTTTGCGGCTTAGGCAAAATGAAATGTCAAAATCGTAAAAAAGGCTGTGTTAAGGTCAGAGAAGGCTCGGATTAGGGTAACCTATGACTAAAAGTGGAAAACATTGTGGCAAAAGGAGAAATTGCTCGTTTTGAGCAATTTCTGCTTTTGTGACGATGTTTTCAAAAAGCTGTCTGCTACAGAGGCACCAGAAAATGTCTATATGAGGGAAAGGGTTAATTAAAGAGATTTGTCATACTCTGACCCAGATATTTTCAAAGTCATCTGCTGCTAAATTATTGTATCTAATTATGGGAAAGAGTTCAATATAATTACAATTTTTGTACACTAGTCTTTTAATGTTACATTATTACAGGGACGTCCCCGATTATTACTTATCCCTTTTATATCAGTTGCAGACATCTTTTAACCCTTTACCTCATATACACACTTTCTGACGCCTCTGCAGCAGACAGCTTTTTGAAAACATAGTGACAAAAGAAGAAATTGCACAAAACGTGCAATTTCTCCTTTTGCCACAATGTTTTCCACTTTTTATCATAGGTTATATCCATTCAATTATGGAGATTTTCTATTTTTTGACTAAATATGTTCAAAGTCGTCTGCTGCAGAGTTGTCGTAACTATGAGGGAAAGGGTTAAACAGCCAGGTTTCATCTAACTATAATAAGTTCTCTTTTACACATTATTTTTAGATTTAAAAAGTAAACCAGAATCCTATGCTTCATTTAGCATTTTTGACATAACACCAAACATTATTCAGTAACATTAAATTTGATTGGCTGACACAGTGCATCCTATACAACCTAGTGAACGATAAGTATTTACCCGTTGCTATGTATACTGGAAACAAATTATGTGCAATGATCGATGAAGCGAGCTTAATTTTACTGCTGATGTATATATAAATTTTGAAAAGTCGGTTGGAGTTACTAGCTTATCAGATAAACCTTTCCAACTTGCAGATGCAAGGTGATGCATCTGCAGCAGACAACTTTTGAAAACATTATGGTAAAAGGAGAAATTGCAAAAAATGAGCAATTTCTCTTCTATGCACAATATGTTCAACTAGTTTATAACATAACTCTCATGTATGGAATTTTTTTCTCATTTTAAACTTGATGTTTTTAAAGTTGTCTGCTGCAGGTTTCTTGTTTGTGGGAAAGGGTTAATGGGTTATTGTTTGGAAAAGTCCTCAGGAGTTTCTGTCCTATCAGATAATTAGTTACTCTGAGTAACAAAATTCAAGTATTTCATCCTTAACCCTTTCCCACATACGGCATTTCTGCAGCAGACGACTTTGAATATATTTTGTAAAAACATAGAAAATCTCTATAATTGAATGGATAACCTATGACAAAAAGTGGAAAACATTGTGGCAAAAGGAGAAATTGCACGTTTTGTGCAATTTCTTCTTTTGTCACTATGTTTTCAGAAAGCCGTCTGCTGCAGAGGCGTCAGAAAGCGTCTATATGAGGGAAAGGGTTAAATACGAAAATAATATTATATGCTGCTCATATTTCCTCTATGTTTGTCAGTGTAAAGTTACTTGATCCTATCAGACAACAGGTTATTCAATCATGAATGTTATCTCATTTATGCTGCAACGGAAATGACGTCGCGATCTCCTGTTGACGTCTCGATCCTCATTACAATTTGATCTCTTCGACACAAGAATGGACTGCACTCAAATTTCCGTTGTATTTTTTTTTAAATCTTGATAAAGACCAATTAAGTAATCGAAAAATTTGATTATTAAAGAGTTTTTTAATGATATAAAGTGTTTCAATATTATATTTTTATATCAAAAATACATTACCAGTCATTTAATACCTGATATATCATCTCTATACACCTTAATTATCAAAAAAAAACGCCCACGCTAGCATATCCCTCACGTATCCGTGACATACACGGCTGCCCGGAAGTACAGGCGCGCACGTGAGCGGGTAGTCACTTTTCATTTTTGGATTCACCGGAGTAGTCGATAAGAAAAATTTATATTATTAATTCTTCTTCCAATTAACTCTTTTGTTTTATAAGGCCCTGCCTTATAATCATTTAATTGTCCAAAGATATTTTGTCTGCATTAACGTCACAGCCGTAAATTATTTACTTTATTGCTGTATTTATTGTTTTGTAGGGGACGATACTCTGAGAAGCACGTGGATTACCCCACCCGCTAATTTCAGTTACCGTCTTCGGGTGCGGAAGTCTTGCTGTTTTCAATACTTTTTCCCTACCCTGTTAGCGATAGTACATTAACTATTGCTGTATGAATTATTGACTGATCTATTCAATATTTGTGAAAAAAATTTGAAACAAAATTTATTTCAATATACGTGTCCAAGCTACCGGTGTCCCCGTGGTGTGGATATATAAAAACGGATTATAAACGGATTATATACGGATTAATTACTGTTTGGTGAGTATTTTGAATTATGTCAATGTCAATTACTGGTGAAGGGATGCGGAGCCCATGTGGTCATGCTGTGCACCTATGGGATTCGCATCCGACCTGCGTTGTGTGCACCAAATGCACACAGGCTTCACCTTGCGAGTACTGCTCGACATGGCCTATTTCCATTTGGAAAAAGGTCGTGCGGAGTAAGACTCGTAAAAGCAGGAAGATAAAGAAGACCCCTAAGAGGGTGCCTTTATCTTCATCGAGTGAGGCAGAGTTCGAGGGGTTCTCCCAACCGGACTCTGCAACGGTGTTGAGCGAGTCGAAGGGCAATGCTGAGCCTTCTTCTCCGCTCAACACAGCCGTTTTTCCGCGCGCTGAGGAAATTCGGATGGTAGCTTTGGGTGAGAGTTGCTCCGTCGGGAAACTTCAGAAACCGTACGGAAACAGCGGGGAAAATGCTCAGCTGGATCATTTAACCGCTGAACCTCACCATCTGTCGCCTGGTGTCAGGGCTGGGCCTTCGAAAGAAGGAGTGCCTTTGGTAGCTTTCCGGGAAACCGCAGGTTGTACCAATCCGACACCATACTCTGGGCTACAGCGGTCTTCGGACAGCTGCAGAGTACCGGTTACTTACGTCGGGGGACGTAGTGTTCCGGAGACTTTGTATAGTGCAGCTTCACTCCTGCCTATGCATAGTCAACCTGGGTTTTGTTGGGCTGAGCAACAAAACCCAAATACCGAGGCACGTCAGGTCACCGGGCAACCGGAGAGGAGTCATTTGTTAATGACGCGACCTGTCACCAGTCAGTCCGGGTTGGACTGGACTGGGCCAGTCAGTCACGTTGCCATGACTAGACCAGGTAATCGCTCACGTATCTGTGATGCGACAGGGCAAAGGTCCGATTGCAAGGACCCAGCCAGGCAAAAGGTTGATCGTTTAGCAGCGATTCATCCTGGCAGTCAGACTATCTTAATTGATTCGACGACTAGCCAAAATCGTGCGCATGGAGACATGCCGCATCAGGTCAGTAGCCCATTTCGTTATGGTGCTACGGGCCAATCGGTCACGCCTGTGAATACGACACAAACACCAGTGTCTTATGTAAACACAGGCCAACCGAGTAGTCAGGCATTTTTCAATGCCTCGTCTACACTGCCAGACGACTATGTAAACATTGCGCGTCCAGGCACGGGTTCTGTGGTGATTGACCGAATTGATTCCAATTATCGATCGATCTCTGCTCCACTACAGAATCAGAATAATTTTAACCCTGGTATTGCACCGGGTTCGATTATTCCTCTGTCTTCCATCGGGTATGGGGGTTACGAAAAATCTTTTTCTTCCCCTGGGGGGACAGTGTATGTCGCTAGAGAATACGCTGCCCCTCAATACCAGCCACCGGTCCATACTATGGAACCGTTAGGTGTTAGACAGGCCTACCGGGATCAGCATTACCCATCTCATGGGGATTCACTGCTCTCGGGGGGACACCTATTTGATAGGCAGTCCGGTTATAGGCAACCTCGGGATGGTAGCTTTGGGTGAGAGTTGCTCCGTCGGGAAACGTCAGACACCGTACAGAAACAGCGGGGAAAATGTTCAGCTGGAACGTTCAACCGCTGAACCTCACCATCTGTCGCCTGGTGTCGTGGCTGGGCCTTCGAAAGAAGGAGATGCCTTTGGTAGCTTTCCGGGAAACCGCAGGAATTGTACCAATCCGACACCATACTCCGAGCTACAGCGGTCTTCGGACAGCTGCAGAGTACCGGTTACCTACGTCGGCGGACGTAGTTCTCCGGAGACTTGGTATAGTGCAGCTTCACTCCTGCCTATGCATAGTCAACCGGGTTTTGTTTGGGCTGCACAACAAAACCCAAATGCCGAGGCACGTCAGGTCACCGGGCAACCGGAGAGGAGTCATTTGTCAATGACTCGACCTGTCACCAGTCAGTCCTTTTTGGACACGACCGGGCCAGTCAGTCACGTTGCCATGACTAGACCAGGTAGTCGCTCACTTAGCCGTGAGGCGACAGGGCAAAGGTCTTATTGCAAGGACCCAGCCAGGCAAAAGGTTGATCATTTAGCAACGATTCATCCTGGCAGTCAGACTTTCTTAAATGATTCGACGACTGGCCAAACTTGCGCGCATGTAGCCATGCCGCATCAGGTCAGTAGCCCATTTCATTATGGTGCTACGAGCCAATCGGTCACGCTTGTGAACACGACACAAACACCAGTGTCTTGTGTAAACACAGTGCAACCGAGTAGTCAGGATATTTTTCAATGCCTCGTCTACACTGCCGGCTGGCTATGTAAACATGGCACGTCCAGGTACGGGTTCTGTAGTGATAGACCGTATTGATTCAAATTATCAGTCGATCTCTGCTCCACTACAGAATCAGAATAATTATAACCCAGGTATCGCACCGGGTTCTATTATTCCTCTGTCTTCCATCGGGTATGGGGGTTACGGAAAATCTTTTTCCTCCCCTGGGGGGACAGTTTATGTCGCTAGAGAATACGCTGCTCCTCAATACCAACCACCGGTCCATACTATGGAACCGTTAGGTGTTAGACAGGGTTCAACGGTCTACCGGGATCAGCATTACCCATCTCATGGGGATTCACTGCTCTCGGGGGGACACCTATTTGATAGGCAGTCCGGTTATAGGCAACCTCGGGATCAGAATACATTGCGTCATTCTGTGAAAGAGAGGTCGAAACCGTCCAATACGGTCAGTTCGGCCCCGGCAGAAGTTTTTGCATGGCCGTCCTCTGCTGCGGAGAGGGGGCCTGCTTCGCAAAATCTTCGGCAGAACATGGATTTCCTGATTTATCCCTGTCTGAGTCGGACATAGATCTACCGGTTGGAATATCGAGTAGACAACCTCAGAGGAGTACCTACAACCCTACATCTTCGTCTGACGATAATGAGGGAAATAGGTCAACTTCCGATGAGGAGCCAGCTGTAGAGCGTTGGTCTCTACAGCAGGCTATTGACGAAGTATTTCGGGTGGTGCCGAATACTTCATGCCCTAAGGTTGACGCTCCCTTAGATCCTCTCTATGACAATCCCAAGGTCGGAGATTGCAGTCGGGGGCCGCCTGTCATTTTTCACGGAGGAGTGGGAAAGTATCACAGAGGATCGTTGGATTTTATCTGTGATACAGGAAGGGTATCTGATTCCCTTCATTTCCCCCCCTCCTCTGACAAGCGTGCCGATCGACATGTCATCACGTCATCCGGCCATGTCGGAGGTGATTTCATCACTTCTGAAAAAGAATGCCATAGAGAGGGTTCTCAACCCCAATTCTCGGGGTTTCTACAGCCGTCTTTTTCTTGTTCCGAAGAAAGACGGCAGGTGGAGACCGGTTATAGATTTATCTGCGCTAAATCTATTGATTCCGGTCGAGAAATTCAAAATGGAGTCGACCCTCTCCATCCGAGTAGCAATTCGGAAAGGTGACTGGGCGGTCTCTCTAGATCTAACAGACGCCTATTATCACATCCCGACCGCGTCCTCCTCGAGGAAATACCTTCGGTTTGTGATAGAGGGAGAAGTGTTCCAATTCAGGGCTCTTCCCTTCGGCCTCAAGTCCGCCCCTCGAGTGATTACGAAGATAATCAGTGTTGTGGGAGCCTTCCTTCGCAGGAAAGGACCCCAACTTCTTCAATACTTCGACGATTGGCTTCTCCACAGGACGGATCGTGTACTTTTACTTCACGATCTGTCCCTAGCCTGGCGGACCATTCTGCGATTGGGTTTAATACCCAACACGCAGAAGTCGGAATTAATTCCGTCAAAGAGGTTCACGTTCGTGGGTATGACGTTTCTCACCGACTTAGCGGTAATTCGAGTACCTTCGGACAGAGTCGATTCACTAATACAGAATAGACAACTATATTCCACTCATTCGGCAGTGGACGTTCAGAATTCGCAAAGGAATAATAATAATTACTCCCCGAGTTCATAATGAGGCTAGAACCAGTTCGTCAACTTCCGGTTTCACTTCTGAAAGGGAAGATGATGACAGAAACACTCCTCTGGCCCAGAGACCGTGGTTATACGTTCTTCTGGCCTGCCTATCGACATAACCGTTACATCTTCCTTAGATATAGACAGTTCTTACCGATTGATGTTAATAAGGTAGGTCAATCTCTCTGAACGTTTGTCGACGGCTACCGCTTCTTAAGTTTTACTGAGAATTATAAATTCGTATTGCTTGGCGAACACTAACAGGGAAGTGAGTTCTTTGCTTTCAGTAGAAACGAATTACATTAAGTTTCACAGACTGATGGTTAGAATTAGAAAAAACCCAATTGTAGGAGTTAACTCCAAAATAGGATTTGTCTTGCGTCCTTTGGTCGCTTACAAGAGCTCCATACAAACTCTTGAATCAACGTCTTTAAAGTTTTTTACTTATAAAACCGTTTTTTTATTAGCTTTAACTACAGATCATCTCTGTAGAAACCGGGCAGATCAGATTCAATGAATCTGATGGCTCCTTACTCTATTGTGTCAACAAGGGTTCCTGTCTAAGAACCAGTTGCAATCGGTCCTGCCTGGGTCCCCTTGTGGCGTCACAGCGAGTGGTTTGCTAATTCACATAATCCAACACATAAATAAAGTGAATACCGATTGAAGCTGTATTCAATCCCCTCTTTCCCTTTATACATCCGTTGGAATCAAGTATGTTTGTTCTTAAAAAAATATGGAATAATATACTACAACGTACCTGGAACGACAGTAAGTATTGGTCGAACCTCCCGTCCTATGCTACGAAGTCATCAGGTATTAAATGACTGGTAATGTATTTTTGATATAAAAATGAAGTTTTTTTAAGTAAAACATATTTTTATTAGAAAATACTTAGGTACCAGTCATTTATAGAGTCCCACCTCCCAACCCCGCGTCGTCACCAATACTTAACGGTGAATGAAAAGTGACTACCCGCTCACGTGCGCGCCTGTACTTCCGGGCAGCCGTGTATGTCATGGATACGTGAGGGATATGCTAGCGTGGGTGTTTTTTTTGGATAATTAAGGTGTATAGAGATGATATATCAGGTATTAAATGACTGGTAAGTATTTTCTAATAAAAATATGTTTTACTTAAAAAAACTTCATGTTTGTGATTTTGGAGTAACTATATCCTATCAGATAACAGGTTATTCAATTTTTATGTCAAAAATACATTACCAGTCATTTATTACCCGATATATACATCTCCTAACCCTTAATTCATCCAGAAAAAGAACTCGCCTAGCGTATCCCTCACGCCCGTGTGATATACACGGTCACCGGCAAATACCGGCGCACGAGGTCAACGTGTCTCTTTTAGTTTCCTGGACACACCGACCTACAGGCTTGAATTTATTTTCATTTTTCTAAATTTATTTTCGTTGTCTAGTTAAAGCTTTCGCTTTAACGGGTCAATTCATTCAGTTAAACTTTACATTTACTTCTTGAACTTGAACTTTGTTTATTTATTGTTTGTGTTTAAGTTGTGTTTTTTTGTAGTAACAACTAGCTGAGAGCCGCGGGTGGTTACCCCACCCACTATTTCAGTTACGAGTCGGGTCTTGAATGACCGTGCATTAATTTTTCAATTAATTTTCAACGGTGAGATTTCCCGATCCGGTAGCGATAATATTGTTTATCGCCTTTGTTGTTGTTTTGTATATTTACATAGACATTTGGAGAATATTTAAAAAATATTTTTTCATTGAATTACGTCCGTAAAAACGAGTAGTGAAATAAAAGAATAGAAAATATTATTTTTTGTTTTTGAACTTCGTAATTTGATTTCGTAATTATACTATGTCACATAATGGTGAACAGAGGCGTGGCTCATGCGGTCATTTAGTGGCCTTGTGGGACACGCACTCTTCCTGCATTGCGTGCACTAAGTGCACAAAGGATTCACCATGTGAGTTCTGTTCGTTATGGTCGGCTTCCGTTTGGAAACAGGCCATATCGAGGAGGACTCACAAAAGCCGTAAGAGTAAAACTGTTCCTTTGAAGAAGAAGGTAAGTATTAGCTCTACGAGCGAAGGGGAATTCGAAGGTTTTTCCCCAACAGACTCCACGACTGGGTTGATTAGACGGAAGAACAGAGCTTTTCAATCTTCAGTCAAGACATACGCCTCTGTAACAGCCACGACGGGACCGTCTCGAAGTTCGGAGGAACGTATGATATCGTCTGGTCAAAAACAGACGATTGGTGTTAGTGCTGAACCTTCGGGTGAGGCAATGGGGCATTCTCAGGGAAACCTAACAGAATGGCCCCCTCTTTCACCACACTCAGTTGATAGGCATTCTTCGGAAGCCTACAGCAGAGTTCCAAATTACCCGGTCGGCGGGCAGAATTTGGGGACCGGTGATGGAGCATTACAATTGCCTATCATTGGTCCACAGGGTAATGCTTCCGGGCAAAACCCTTATGACTCCGGGCGACCGGGTACCGGGCAACCGGGTACCGGGCAACCGGGTTCCGGGAAACTGGACAGTCATATTACCTTGGTTAAATCGGGCACCGGGCAACCGGGCACCGGGCAACCAGGCAGTCATTTTGAAATGACGAGACCGGTCACGGGGCAACCAGGCAGTCATTCTGAAATGACTAGACCGGGCACCGGGATGCATGAAGCGACCGGGCATTCTGCCAGTCAATTCAGCATGACTAATCCATACACCAGAAATGAGAACAGGGGTGATTCATTTCAAGATGAATGGGAGAATCAGCAAGGCAGTCATTCATACATGACTCGACCTGCCACCGGTCAACCAGGTACCGGGCAACCCGGTACCAGGCAACCGGGATCAGTGCGTCTCGATCGGATAGATACACGTTATCATTCTTTCGCAGCACAGCCTGATTATTGGGATATTCAGAACACTGGTTTACCAGGTTTTAATAACCAACCTGCTGACATAGATTACGGAGAGTACATATCGAGAAAATCATTCCGTTCTCCTAGGGGAACAGTGTATTATTCAAGAGATATTACTCCTCCACGTTACCAACCTTCGTTTCGAAGGAGTGATCAGTTCTATGACAGACAGGTTAGTGATGCCTACCGTGATCGTCAAATTCCTGATTATAGGAATTTACGACTCCCGGAAGGACACCTCTCCAAGAGGCAGTCCTTTGAAAGGCAATCCCCCGATCGGAATATTGCTTGTTCCGTTAAGGGGAAGTCGAAAAGATCACATACAGTGAGTTCGGCTCCGATGATTGACTCTGCGCAACCTTTCTCTGCTGCGGATAGAAGGTTGAGTTCACATGATCGTCACCAGCTTATGGATTTATCAGAGAATGAATCCATTTCTGGATCGGAAATTGGTCAACCGGTGGGAAGTCCGGTTATGCACAATACTTCTCGTCGTAGGCCTAGACAATCCTCCACTTCTTCGTCTGACGAAGAAACGGAAAGTCTATTACCTATAGAAGACGAGCCGGCTGCGGATCGTTGGTCCATGCAGCAGGCTATTGAAGAAGTTTTTAGGGTAGTGCCTAGTACGCTCTGCCCTAAGATCGACGCTCCCCCACGTCGTAAAAACCTTTCAAGTTTGGAAGAACATAATGCGGAAATAGGAGGGTCTACAACTCCATTACAGTTACTTCCGCAGGCGAATAACTTGGGAAGGTTATTGGACCAACTGCAGTCCACCAGGTCATTAGACACTGTTGAGTCAGCCTGGTCGGTCCCACTGGCCATCTCTAAGGAATGGGTGTCTCCTAAGACTTATGTAGCTTCGAAGGAGTTCTTTCCCGTTAAAGTACCGGCCTTAGACGGAGATGCGTCCACTTTGGGATTAACTGCACCCACCTCAATCACAGTTAGTGCTAAACTGGTTGAGAGATGGGAGGCCAGAGCGCGTCTGGGAGTCATGGTGGCTTCACATGACGATCATTTCGCCATAGCTCTGGCACTGCTACTTAAAGAGGAGAATGTCTCTAGCAGAGGGGCTAGCAGAATTCTGGAGGCTTTCGATACGGGGAATCGGCACCTGATGGCTCTGAATTTGCAGAACGCCACGGAAATGCTGTCCGCGAGGAGAGATGCGACACTTGTCAAATCCTCTTCTCTGCTACAAAATAGCAAGGACAGCTTAAGAGCCGCCCCCTTATCCTCCAATCTTCTCTTTGGTGGAAGGATTGCTGCAGTGACTGTTACTGATTCGTCAGAACAATCTAGACGCCTTTCGGCGAGTGCAGTAAATGCTTTGTCACAGAGTCGTAAATACTCTGCACCGGCGGCTAAATGGACTAATACTAGGAAGCCCCCGGCGAAAAAGCAGAAACAGGAAGTGAAGGCTGTACCGCCTAAACATCCTCCTTCCACGGGCCGGAATTATGCTAAACCGAAGCCCCGTTTCACGGGAGCTAAGCCGAAGCATACTTCCAGGTATGGTACGGCTCCTAGGCCGCAGCCCTAGGGGTACGCACCTCTCTATGACTATCCCGAGGCCGGAGATTGCAGTAGGGGGCCGCCTGTCATTTTTCAGGGAAGAATGGGGGAGTATCACGGAGGATCGTTGGATTTTATCCGTGATACAAGAAGGGTATCTAATTCCCTTCGTTTCCCCCCCTCCCATGACAAGCGTGCCCATCGATCTGTCGTCACGCCATCCGACCATGTCAGAAGTGATTACATCACTTCTGAAAAAGAAAGCCATAGAGAGGGTTCTCAACCCCAATACTCGGGGTTTCTACAGCCGTCTTTTTCTCGTTCCGAAAAAAGACGGTCGGTGGAGACCGGTGATAGATTTGTCAGCCCTGAATCTATTAATACCGGTCGAGAAATTCAAGATGGAGTCGGCCCGCTCCATCAGAATGGCTATTCGGAAGGACGACTGGGCGGTCTCGTTAGACCTACAAGACGCCTATTACCACATTCCGATCGCTTCCTCGTCGAGGAAATACCTTCGGTTTGTGGTAAATGGAGAAGTGTACCAATTCAGGGCACTTCCCTTCGGCCTCAAGTCCGCACCTCGAGTATTCACGAAGATTATAAATGCTGTGGGAGCCTTTCTACGAATGAACGGGCCCCAGCTTCTTCAATACTTCGACGACTGGCTACTCCACAGAGCAGATCGTTTAATTCTCCTTCACGATCTGTCTCTAGCCTGGCGGACCATTCTGCGATTGGGCCTTATTCCCAATACGCAGAAGTCGGACTTAGTTCCGTCAAAGAGGTTTACATTCGTAGGGATGACCTTTCTCACCGACCTAGCGGTGATTCGGGTCCCTTCGGACAGAGTCGATTCTCTTTTCCGGAAGATCAGACTCACTCTGGACCAGGCTATGGTAACAGCCCGGTCCATGCTGTCACTTCTGGGGTCCCTGAGTGCAGCAGCCGACCTAGTCAGTCTAGGCAGGCTCCACATGCGGCCCCTTCAGTATCTTTTTCTGTCCCGGTGGCGTCCGTCTGTGGACTCACTGGAACAGGAGATAGCTCTGACGGATTTCTTCAAGTCACACCTTCGGTGGTGGCTGGATCCGTTAATCTATCTACAAGGGGTGCCCTTGATCACATCACCTCCGGATCTGTACCTTTTTACAGATGCCAGTGCTGTGGGTTGGGGAGCTCATTTAGAGCCACAGGGCCTAACAGCCCAGGGCATGTGGACAGCGGAGGAACGTTGTTTGCACATAAACAACTTAGAATTGAGAGCAGTCCTGCTAGCTCTCAAACAGTTCTCTGCCTCCGTTGCGAACACAACTGTTTTATTGTCGACGGACAATACTACTGTTGTGTCCTACATTCGCAGGCAAGGAGGAACGCACTCCCATCTACTCTTTCTGGAGACATGGAAGTTACTCCTTTGGTGCCAGGCGACGTCGTTAGTAGTCTTAGTAAAACACGTCCCCGGCCATTTGAATGTCTTAGCGGACAGTCTATCCCGCCAAAACAAAGTTCTTCCGGCGGAATGGACACTGAATCAGAGTGTAGTAAAC
Source organism: Serripes groenlandicus (assembly GCA_031761405.1). NCBI lineage: Eukaryota > Metazoa > Mollusca > Bivalvia > Cardiida > Cardiidae > Serripes > Serripes groenlandicus. The sequence continues at coordinate 20,059,487 of JASEVX010000002.1, forward strand.
TCTGTATTCATGCGGATCGGGACACCACTGGTGGATCTTTTCGCCACCAGAGTCAACCATCGGCTGCCACTTTATGTGTCACCGATGTACGATCCGGCAGCCTGGGCAGTGGACGCACTGACCCTCGATTGGGACCGTCTATTCGGGTACGCGTTTCCCCCGTTCATTCTGGTCCCGATCGTACTACAAAAGGTTCTTCGTTCTCAACAGTGCAGAATCCTGTTGATAGCGCCATTTTGGCCCCAGAGGTCTTGGTTCAACGACCTCCTGGCCTGCCTGTCGGCACAACCAGTACGTCTTCCTCTTCAAGACGACCTTCTGTTTCAGCAACCGGGGCGGCATCTTCATACCAACCCGGCAATGCTTCATCTTCACGCTTGGACATTATCAAGCGATCGATCCGAGAGAGAAACTTTTCTCAAAAAGTTGCCTCTCGCATCGCTCAATCCAGAAGACGATCCACTAGAATCGTCTATGATTCCAAGTGGACAGTCTTCTCAGATTGGTGTCATGCTAGGTCGATCAATCCTGAGTGTCCCTCTGTAGCTAGGATTGCCGATTTCTTTCTTTTTCTTTTTGAAGATAAAGATCTAGCTGTTAGCACAATAAAAGGTTATCGTTCAATGCTTTCGAATACGCTTAAGTTCAAAGGGGGAGAGAGTATTGGTGCTAATCCATTTCTCTCGGAACTTATGCGATCATTCGAACTAGATAAACCCGTTTGTAGGAGTTTAACTCCAAAATGGGATTTATCTTGCGTTCTTTGGTCTCTTACAAAGGCGCCGTACGAACCTCTGTCTTCTGCTTCGTTAAAATTTTTAACTTACAAAACTGTCTTTCTTCTTGCCTTTGCGACCGCGCGTCGTAGAAGTGAGTTACATGCGCTTTCAGTAGAAACCGGCTTTATCAGATTCAATGAATCTGATGGCTCGTTCACTCTGCTTTGTCAGTCAGGTTTTTTAGCCAAGAACCAGTTACCTTCGGTCCTTCCTAAACCAATCACGGTTCCCAGTCTTTCTGCGAGCTGTGGTCCGTTGGATGCCGACAGACTTCTATGTCCCGTTAGAGCTCTTAAGCTTTACCTTAAGAGAGTTAAAGGGACAAGGGGCAGTAGGAAGAGGTTGTTTCTCCCTCTGATAGGATGTAAGGATATCTCAGCGGCTTCTATTTCCCGCTGGATATCCTGTACAATTAAATTAGCCTACACTAATCTTTCAGTTCGCGATCTTTCGTTTTTACGGATTCGTCCACATGAAATTAGAGCACTCTCCGCTAGTTGGGCCTTTTCCAACAATGTGCCTTTAGAGGATATTCTTCGTGCCGCGGTATGGAAATCTCAATCGACTTTTTCAAATTTCTACCTGCGATCTATGTCTAAGCAAACTGAAAATCTTCACTCTCTGGGGCCACTGGTGGCGTCTCAGCGAGTTATATGCTAAATTACATATTAGACACAACAATAAAGTACTTAACGATTGAAATTTATCAATCCATTCTCCTACTTTCACAGGCTGTTGTGTCTCAGTACTAAGTAAATAAATTAAATAAAAATAACTACAATGTGCTGCATTACCTGTAGGACTAGAAGTGTTGGCAGATGCCTCCCGACCGATGCTGAAAAGTCATCAGGTAATAAATGACTGGTAATGTATTTTTGACATAAAAATGAAGTTTTTAAAGTAAAACATATTTTTATTAGAAAATACTTACCAGTCATTTCATATTCCCGCCTCCCAACCCCGCGTCGTCAACCAACACTTACTTGAAAACTAAAAGTGACACGTTGACCTCGTGCGCCGGTATTTGCCGGTGACCGTGTATATCACACGGGCGTGAGGGATACGCTAGGCGAGTTCTTTTTCTGGATGAATTAAGGGTTAGGAGATGTATATATCGGGTAATAAATGACTGGTAAGTATTTTCTAATAAAAATATGTTTTACTTTAAAAACTTCATGTTAACTGTTTCTCAGTTTGGAGTAACTTTATCCTATCAGATAACAGGTTATTCAAGGTTATCTGTTTGTCATTTTGGAAGAGGCTGCTGGAATTACTGTCCTATCAGATAATGAGTTATTCAATGTTATCAGTGGACCATCTATGCTGCTGCAGATTAATGGCACCCCAGTGGTAGATAGATCATAGCCTAGGGTCTAAGGATAATATCAGTACCAATTGTAGCCCTTTCCTACATTCAGGCACAGTTTGAAGCATCTGCAGCAGACAACGTTTGAAAACATTGTTTATCAAAAGGAGAAGATTGCTCATAATTAACCCTGTCCCTCATACGAAAAATTCTGCAGCAGACGACTTTGAACTTATTTTGTCAAAACATAGAAAATCTCCATAGTTGAATGGATAACCTATGACTAAAAGTGGAAAACATTGTGGCAAAAGGAGAAATTGCACATTTTGTGCAATTTCTTCTTTTGTCACTATGTTTTCAAAAAGCCGTCTGCTGCAGAGGCGTCAGAAAGCGTCTATATGAGGGAAAGGGTCAACCCTTTCCCACATACAACAAATCTGCAGCAGACAACTTTGAAAATCTCTATTTATAATTGAAGGTGTAATTACTGAAAAAAGTTGAAAACTGAGGCAAAAGGAGAAATTGCTCATTTTGAGCAATTTCTCCTTTTGTTACAATGTATTCAAAAGCCCTCTGCTCCAGAGGCGTCAGCAAGTGCCCATATGTGAGAAAGGTTTAAACTTCACCAACAAGAATGCATTTTGAATGGATAATCTAATTTCCCCTCTAAATCTAGGGTACCACCAGATGACCGTTGACCTGCTGTGCATTTACAAGCATATTTTTTATCTTCAGAAACCGTTTTTAAATTCGCGTTCCAAGAAAATGTTCTTAATCTTCAACTTGTTGACATTTAATGCTTTTATCTTGAGAATAAATTCAATAGAAGATAAAAGCATTTCTTAGCCAAACTTTTGATATGAGAATGCTATACCGATGGATATTATCACTTTCCCACTTGTAATATACGCTTTCTGACGCATCTACAGCAGACGACTTTTGAGAACATTCTGGCAAAAGAAGTAAATTTCTAAAAACGAGCAATTTCTCCTTTTGCCACAAGCTTTTCAACCTGATTCAATAATTATACTTACATATAAAGAGAGTTTCTATTTTTTTGCCAAAACATTTTCAAAGTCGTCTTTTGCAGATTTGTTGTATATGGAAAAGGGTTAACTCATTTGTAACAAACCAAGGCTTCTGCATGAGTTGATAATAGGTGGGGTGGAGTGGGGTATGCTGTTATATCACCTGGGATAAGACATTGAATGGTTAATAACAATTTATGTACATGTACGATCAATTTATTGGGGTTTTACGCCGCTTTCAACATTATTTCAGTTATATCGCGGCGACAGTTCACTTATTCATGATCCCTGGGTAAACAAACCAGTACTAGGCTAGAAAATGTGCCTTGCCCAAGGGCCCTCCACCATGACCGTAGAGCCGCGACTGGGGATTGAACCGGGGAAATCCTCGACGCTAACCACTCCACGACAGCGGATTCCTTACATGTACGATTAATGATGAGCAATTGTTATTATAATGTTTTCAGCTATATTTCAATAAACACTTTAAATTTTGGTGATATTTCATTTTTTTTTTGCCAAAATGGTTTCAGAGTAATTAATCTGCTGAAGATTGCCTACATACAACAAATCGGCAGCAGACAACTTTTGAAAATATGTAGGCAAAAGCATGGAAAATCTGAGACTATAAGTTGAAAATGTTGAGGCAAAAGGAGGTATTGCTCGAATGAGCAATTTCTCCTTTGGCCACAATGTTTTCAAAAGTTGTCTGCTGCAAAGTAGGAAAGATTAACCCTTTCCCTCATATAGACGCTTTCTAACGCCTCTGCAGCAGACAGCTTTTTGAAAACATAGTGACAAAAGAAGAAATTGCACAAAACGTGAGTTATCCATTCAATTATGGAGATTTTCTATTTTTTGACAAAATAAGTTCAAAGTCTGCTGCAGAATTGCCGTATGAGGGAAAGGGTTAAGGTCAGGTAACTAGGAATGTAGAATATTGTCAATGTAATGCCTTGAGACTTCTTGGAATGAGTGGATTATTTGCCAGAAGGTCACTGTATCCTCCCTCTCCAACATACAACAATTCTGCTTCATATAACTTTCAAAACATTTGAGACAAAAGAATGGAAAACCTCTGTATTACAGAATGAAAGTATGAATATTGAATAGAGTTGAAATCATTGTGGCACATGGGGACATCGATTGCTCGTTATGAGTCATTTCTCCTTCTGCCACATTATTTCAAAAAGTGTCTTCTTCAGATGTGCCTGAATGCAAGGGGGAAAACGGATAATATAGCAATTAGACAACTGACGGTTAGAGATTTACATGACTGTAATACTCCCGATGGGGGAACGATAAGGTTAACCTCAAACGACTATTCTGCAGCAGACGACTTTGAACATATTTTGTCATAAAATAGAAAATCTCTATAATTGAATGGATAACCTATGACTAAAAGTGGAAAACATTGTGGCAAAAGGAGAAATTGCTCGTTTTGAGCAATTTCTTCTTTTGTCACTATGTTTTCAAAAAGCCGTCTGCTGCAGAGGCGTCAGTAAGCGTCTGTAATGAGGGAAAGGGTTAATTAAATATAATTTCACTCAGATTTGGGTCTTGATCCTTGTCAAATGTTTCCCGTGCCATTTCACACTTCCAGATGTTATTTGACCCCGAATTCAGCAGACAATATTTTAAGACATTAATTGTGCCAAGAGAAGAAGACAATTGCTCATAATGACACAATGTTTTTAACTCTATTCATTAAACGTACTCTTGTAACAAAATAAGGTTAGATATATACATGTGAGGTATTAGATCCATTCAGGGTATAACTATATACAGGATATCACATGTATACAGCGCCAGCCCTGTAGAGATAACTTTAGCTGGCCAGAGTGCTACACTCTAATTTAGAATTTGTTTGTTTTCATTCTGCTTTACGCCATTGTGAACAATATTTCAGTTGTATCACGAGTTTCCTGGGTAAGTTACCTGTAGTATAGTTTATCCATTCATCCTGACACCAGCGAGACAGTCGTAATTGCTTATTCCACAACCTAGAGCGCAAATGGGGGAAAGCTATAACTACCATTTCTAAATTATAGAGATCTATACCATATTTTTGCTTGGATATTTTCAATGTTGTACGCAACATTTATGTTGTTTGTGGGATACATAGGGTTAAATTAGCATATATACATGATCGAACTACAGGGCTGTGTTCAATAGACATTCTAATTTAATGTTAACCCTTTCCTACCAGTAGATACATCTTGCACATGTATCTACAATAGACGACTTTTGAAAAATTGTTGCGAAAGGAGAAATTTCTCATAATGTTGGTATTGTGCAATTTTTATACCTGCATAATTATCGTATTATAGTTTTACCTGCGACGGGCGGGCGGCGTCCAGTATGTTGTCAGCTCAATAACTTTAGAAGCCTTTGTCTAATCATCACCAAACTTAGTCAGAATGTGTATTGGGATAATATCTTAGACAAGTTCGATAACTAGCCATATCGCTTTAAATAGTCAATCAAGAGTTATCGCCCTTTAATTATAGAAATTACCCAAAATTGGTCTTGTCAGCTCAATAACTTTAGAAGCCTTTGTCCAATCATCACCAAATTTAGTCAGAATGTGTATTGGCATAATATCCTGGACAAGTTCGATAACTAGCCATATCAATTTAGTCAATCAAGAGTTATCGCCCTTTTTTTAAAAGAAATTACCTAAAATTGGTCTTGTCAGCTCAATAACTTTAGAAGCCTTTGTCCAATCATCACCAAATTTAGTCAGAATATGTATTGGCATAATATCCTGGACAAGTTCGATAACTAGCTGTATCGCTTTAGTCAATCAAGAGTTATTGCCCTTTTATTAAAGAAATTACCTAAAATTGGGATTGTCAGCTCAATAACTTTAGAAGCCTTTGTCCAATCTTCACCAAATTTATTCAGAATGTGTATTGGCATAATATCAGGGACAAGTTCGATAACTAGCCATATTGCTGTAGTCAATCAAGAGTTATCGCCCTTTAATTATAGAAATTACCTAAAATTGGTCTTGTCAGCTCAATCAACTTTAGAAGCCTTTGTCCAATTATCACCAAATTTAGTCAGAATGTGTATTGGCATAATATCTTAGAAAAGTTCGATAACTTACCACGTTATCTCAGTCACTACACACTTATGTCCCTCAAAATGATCAAAACTGTACTAACAGTGTCTGCTCTCTAAATTTGCCTGATGTACAACCAATTATCACTATACTTAATTGGTCTAAAAAAACAGGACAGGCGTATTTTGTGACATTTGGCGCTCTTGTTCCTTTTGCTACAATAATTTCGACTTTTTATACCCCCTTCGAAGAAGAGGGGGTATATAGGAGTTACTGTGTCGGGCAGTCTGTCTGCCTGTCTGTCTGTCCGTCTGTCCGTCAGTCGGCCGGAAGCCATATTTTGTCCGGCCTATTTCTTACAAACCACTGGGTGGAATTCAATAAAAAATTACATGAAGCTTCTATACCAACAGGAGATGTGCATATTCTAAAGGGGTTACAATTGCATGTTATTTTACTTATTAAGTTATGGTGTAGGTCAAGGTGCTGTTTAGGGGGTATTTATCATCTTCATTGATAGTTCTAGTTTCAATAATTATCCTTTCATTTCATGTAATTTTCCTTGATGCTTTCAAAGTCGTCTCCTGCAGATTTGTTGTTTGTGAAAATACCCGAATTCTGAACGCAACATATAGTTTTATAATCATAATTGACTATTTGAGGCTTGGAAAATATAAAAAAGGCATTTTATGCTCGGACAAAGTTACAATATAAGTCATCCAGCCTGATTTCTCAATTTCGATAAAACTAAGATCAGAGTTTCTGAATTTGGCACAATTCAGATTCTTTCCGATTTGGCCTAGTTTCTAAAAGGTTTGCACAATTGATAACAGAGTTGGCTTCAAGTTAGTAAGTTTCTCAATTTTGGCAGAATTCATATTGTTTCAGAGTTGACCTGGTTTTTAAAAAAATTGCATATTTCAGTTCAAAGTTGGCCTGCATGGTTTCTCAATTTTGGCACAAATATATGTATTCAGGGCAGATGACCTTAAAGTCGAAATTTGATGCCATTGGATGGTTTTGGGACAGATTAGAAACAGTTTTTAAAAAAAAGGAAAATGATGCTCCTGATGTGCAATGTCTTTCATGTATGGCAAGACCTATCTATAAGAACAACTTGAGTTGGCCTACAGATTGATAGTTGCGTGCACGCTTTAATTGCCTTCTGTCTTTAAACAACAAGAACTACATTAATTATTAACCAGTTCATTTCCTTTGTCTAATTATCTCATTTATTTTATATAGATGTTTTTATTCTCTGCCAATGCTGGATTTAAAGGTAGAATGTGTCACGATAAACTGACCCTGCAGCAGGGGTCTATAAATATAGCAGAATACAAGTAACCTATGGGGATTTCATAGCATACTAGATAGAGATTGCGAGTAATCTGGTCTTGCCTCACAATATTTCTCTTATCACTTTTCCAGGAATCAGCTGTGGTCGAGTGGTTTAGCGTCGGGGATTTGAAACCAGGTGTTCCGCGTTCTATCCCCAGTTGCGGCGGCACTAGCCATGGTGGAATGCCCTTAGGCAAGGAACATTTTCTAGCCTAGTACTGGTTTGTTTACCCAGGGATCATGAATTAGTGAACCGTCGCCGTGATATAACTGAAATAATGTTAAAAGTGCCGTAAAACCCCAATAAAACAAAAACTTATCACTTTTCCACATACTGCACACCTATTTGAGCAACTTAGAAACTATCTGGGTAATACAGTGAATGTTTATGTTGTGTGGAAAACTTCTTAGAATTAAAGTGTATAATCATAATATGAGAATTTCTTCTTTTACCACTTAGTAACAGAATGATGCGTCGGAAGCATTTCCACGGAGGAAAGGATTATTACACCTCATGTTGTGGATACACAAACTAACTGTCCCACTGACCCACAACATAGTGTTAAAGGGTCAAATAAGGATTGTACAATATGATATATATATATATATATATATATGCCCCTTGTCAAAGAGCTCTGCCAACTATGAACACACCAATGCCTTAACCCTTTCCCAAAAAGCTGCATGTTGCAGAGGCGTCAGAAAGCTTCTATATGGGGGTTCTAAATAATAATGTCACATAAAAATGCCATAAGTAAATATGCCATAGCAGTAACCTGGTAAAAATGTCACATGTAATAATGCTATACTTATGGGTAAAAGTGCCATGATAAAATGATGAAGCTTACCATTAATTACCAGCCCTAATAATGTGCACAGTGAAAATAAAGTTTCTCCAAAAGGAAATTAGTTATAATTCAAGTTGTCTGCTAAATAACTGTAGGGATATTATTGCTAACACAGTTAAGTTTGACTGCATTGTCTGTGTTACCCTTTCCCTCATACAACAATTCTGCAGCAGACGACTTTGAACATATTTTATCAAAAAATAGAAAATCTCTTTAATTGAATGCATAACCTATGACGAAAAATGGAAAACATTGTGGCAAAAGGAGAAATTGCTTGTTTTGAGCAATTTTCTTCTTTTGTCACTATGTTTTTAAAAAGCTGTCTGCCGCAGAAGCGTCAGAAAGCGTCTATATGAGGTAAAGAGTTAATACAGTAATTCTAAGTACTTTAACCATATTTGTCCCTTTCCCACATACCATGCAAAATGCCTTCTGAAACCTATATATGCAGCAGACAACATTTAAAATTAATAACCTTTTGCTACAGTGTTTTCATCTTAATTCAATAATTGTTCTTCCATTTAGAGAGAGTTTCCATATTTTTGGCTACATCTTTATCAAAGTCGTCTGCTGCAGATTTGTTATGTTTTAGGAAAGGGTTAGTTTCTAGACTCAGAATTGGGAGAGTCTTTGAGTCCCTACAACCAATTACAGCTTTTTGTCTGGGCATAAAGTTGATGTCACATGCAGAGCGCAGGGAAACATTCACATAGTTCAGGTCTGTAATGCAGAAAATATCTGCTTCTTTGTTCAATTCTAATAGCACGAGATTCTTTGTAAAAGGCTTAATCCTACTGGGACAAGCTGCTGTGGATTTTGATTGGTTGTTGTCTTGTGTAGACAATTTTTTTGATAAAATGTCAGCTTTCTTTATTTTGACCCTTTTTCATTGAGAAAGATTCCGCAACAGATGATTTTCATGAAAATATATCCCTTTTTTAGAAGACAGTTGAAAACATTGATGCAATACGAAAAATTATTCATTAACCCTTTCCCACCTGCAGACGCATTTTGCACAATAGCAGCAGATGATTTTTGAAAACATTGTGGCCAAAGGTGAAATGATGAGCAATTTCTCCTTTGGCAACAATGTTTTCAACTTTATTTAACAATTAAGCTATCTTTTAAGGAGATTTTTCAGGTTTTTGTCACTATGTTTTCAAAGTCGTCTGCTGCATATGTTCCAAAAGTCTTGTATACGGTAACCATTCCCTCATAAGATTGGTCATAATCTTAAAACTGACTCATAGACATCCAATGTGAAAAGACAAATCAGCTGGCATTTCGGTCCATGCATATTTTATTATTTCCCCAGATACATCATATATGGTGGCTATAATAGGAGTCACGCTTGTCGGTCGGTCCGTTGGTCTGTAGACATTTCTTGTGAATGCTATTTCTCAGCAACCCTTGGTCAGAATTCAATATAACTTCACAAGAATGATAGAAGCCTAGTTGTGCATATTGTCGGCATGTTGCACTGGAATTACTTGTAAATGAGTTATGGCCCCTTGAATTTCTCATACATATGTATATTGTCAGGCACCAGCCGGGGGTATTCATCACCTTCAGTGATATTTCTAGTTTTTAAATGAGTTATGGCCCCTTGAATTTCTCATACATAATGTATATTGTCAGGCACCAGCTGGGGGTATTCATCACCTTCAGTGATATTTCTAGTTCATTAATTGTCCAAATATTCCTGACAACATGGAGCAGACAGGGGGGGCATAATGTTTGACAAACATCTTGTGTTAATCCTTGCTTTACCTCAAATCTCTATATTGTTGGAACTCATGAAATTGTTTTTCTGAGTTCCTTCAAATTTAAGTTTATTTGAGTAATAATCAGAAAGACATTTTGGGTCATTTAATGCCTATTTAAATAAGTGCTTGATCCATGTCATCTCAAGTTGTTTAATTTGTTTTATTTACGGATTAATATCTTCCCCTTTGAAGAGTTATTCCTGTCATAGGTCAAAATGTGGAGTGTGGTGATTAACCCTTTCCCATATACAACAAATATTTGCAGCAGACGACTTTGAAAATTATATAAAACTGGAAAGTCTCTACAAATGATAGTATAATTAACCATTGTATATAGAGTTAAAGACAATAAAATTGTGGCAAAAAGATACATTACTCATTATGAACAATTTCTCCTTTTGTCACAATGTTGGCAAAATTGTTTGCTGCAAATGTGTCAAAAAGTCTCTGCATGAAGGAAAGGGTTAATTATCAAAGACATTCTGTCAAACAAGATAGTAAAGGGAATCATGAACACATTCAGAATTTAATATTGATTTTTATTTCCTAGAAATAAGGCTGATTCTCTTGATGATAGTGGTTAACATTCTTGTTAAACCGTTTCCCTCATATAGACGCCTTTTGATGCCTCTGCAGCAGACGACTTTTTGAAAACATAGTGACAAAAGAAGAAATTGCTCAAAACGAGCAATTTCTCCTTTTGCCACAATGTTTCACTTTTAGTCATAGGTTATCCATTTTATTATAGAGATTTTCCATATTTTGACAAAATATATTCAAAGACGTCTGCTGCAGAATTGTCGTATGAGGGAAAGGGTTAAACCATTTCCCATATAACAGACCAAAATTTCTTCATCAGACAACTTTTTAATACATTTTGGCAAAAGAAGTTAAATTTATGTTATGCTCATAATGTAAAAAAAGAGACTTATAATTCAATAAATGTTTTTTCATATAAGGATATTTGCCGTGTTTTTAGCTCACCTGAAGATGAAATGTGTTGTGAGCTATTGGGAGCGCTCATTGTCCATCTGTCCAACCATCCGTCTTTTCACATTTTGTTAATTATAGCAGCCAGCTGCTTGGAAAGACTTCTGTGGAGTACTGGTGTTAGAAAGTTGGGAAAAACATTGGTACTACTGGTGAACTGGCCACGATTTTATAACTGAAATATATTAATAGTTAATAAACGTTGACACCTGCAGTCTACTGCAGACAGTTTTGTCACCTCTGCGGTAGACACCGTTTGATAACATTGCTCCAAACCTTTAGTTACTGATTTGTGTAGCTGGACACCACATCTAGATTGGCTGCCTAACCCTTTCCCTCATACGACAATTCTGCAGCAGAAGACTTTGATCATATGTTGTCAATTGTCTATAATTGAATGGATAACCTATAACAAAAAGTGGAAAACATTGTGGCAATAGGAGAAATTGCATGTTTTGTGCAATTTCTTCTTTTGTCACTATGTTTTCAAAAAGCCGTCTGCTGCAGAGGCGTCTGAGAAAGCGTCTATATGAGGGAAAGGGTTAACGCAATTATCTTACATGACACTTCCCCTGCAGACCACTTTTTATACGCCCGTTTTGAAAAAACGGATCATATTATAGTTTTACCTGCGGCGGGCGGGCGGGTTGGCGGGCTGGTGGCGTCCAGTATATTGTCAGCTCAATAACTTTAGAAGCCTTTGTCCAATCATCACTGAATCCGCTGTAGTCGAGTGGTTAGCGTCGGGGATTTCGAAACTGGGTGTCCCGGGTTCGATCCCCAGTCGCGGCACTACGGTCATGGTGGAGTGCCTTTGGGCAAGGCACATTTTCTAGCCTAGTACTGGTTTGTTTACCCAGGGATCATGAATAATTAAATTTAATTGCGCGCTAAATGACCTTAGCTGTCGATGCGCCATAAAACAATATACATTCATTCCAATCATCACCAAATTTAGTCAGAATGTGTATTGGGATAATATCTCGGACAAGTTCGATAACTAGCCATATCGCTTAAGTCAATCAAGAGTTATCGCCCTTTAATTATAGAAATTACCCAAAATTGGTCTTGTCAGCTCAATAACTTTAGAAGCCTTTGCCCAATCATCACCAAATTTAGTCAGAATGTGTATTGGTATAATATCTCGGACAAGTTTGATAACTAGCCATATCGCTTAAGTCAATTGAGAGTTTTCGCCCTTTAATTATAGAAATTACCTAAAATTGGTCTTGTCAGCTCAATAATTTTAGAAGCCTTTATCCAATCATTACTAAATTTGGTCAGAATGTGTATTGGCATAATATCTCGGATAATTTTGATAACTAGCCATATCGCTTTAGTCAATTGAGAGTTATCCCTCTTTAATTATAGAAATTACCTAAAATTGGTCTTGTCAGCTCAATAACTTTGGGAGCTTTTGTCCAATCATCACCAAATTTAGTCAGAATGTGTATTGGCGTAATATCTTAGACAAGTTCGATAACTAGCCATATTGCTTCAGTCGATAGAGAGTTATTGCCCTTTAATTATAGAAATTACCTAAAATCACCAAATTTAGACAATATGTTTATGGGCAGAATATCTTGGTTACGTTTGATAACTTACAACGTTATCTTAGTCACTACACAATTATGTCCCTCGAAATGGCCAAAACTGTACTAACAGTGTCCGCTCTCTAAGTTTGGCTGACGTACAACTAATTACCACTATACTTGGTCTCAAAAAAACAGGACGGGCGTATTTTGTGACATTTGGCGCTCTTGTTGATTAATGCCTTTGTAGCTGATAAGCATTGACACCATTCATTGCTGCAGACAATTTTGTCACCTGTACAGTAAACAGTGTTTTAAAACATTGCTCCAAACTGTTCATATTGATGATATTTGCATTAGCCTGTATTTACAACCACCATAGTGGAGTTGTGGTATATGAGCATTGGCCTTCAGAGCTGGGAGACCAGGGGTGCATCATACAAAAGACCTAAAGAATGGCAGTCAGTTATATACTTTCCCCCCTCATGCAAGGGGTTGCTGGGTAGCATTTTAAAACTGATGTGTGACAGGATAAGCTTACCAGCAGTTACCAATAATGATAATTAATCCAGGAAATTGAGCAATGAGAATGAAATACAGTCAAACTTGTCTTAAGCTGCGCCACCTTAAGGGGAGAGTAAAAATTTGGCTGCTGTGCATAGTCGTCTGATGTTGATTTGTTGTATGTGGGATAGGGTTTGAACCAGTATCATCCTTCATGAATAGTGTTATCTGCTGTGTATAATGCCTATTGAAAGGTAACAGCTTTGATGAAATAAATCAGAAGAGGAAGCTGACCTTTTGCACACTAGTGTTAGTTGATGCCATTGTTCTGTGACTGATTAAACCCTTTCCCACATGCAAAATGTGTTGGCTGCAAATGTGTCAAATAGTGTCTGCATGTAGGAAAGGGGTTATCAAAGACATTCTGTCAAGCAAGATAGCAAAGGGAATCATGGAACACATTCAGAACTTAATATTGATTTATTTCCTAGAAATTAAGGCCGATTCTCTTTATGATAGTGGTTAACAATCTTGTTAAACCATTTCCCATATACCAGACCTTTTCTTCATCAGATGACTTTTGAATACATTTTGGCAAAAGAAATTAAATTCATATTATGCTCATAATGTAAAATCAAAGTACTGAAGTACTAAAATGCGGGGGATGTAACAAACATGTAGAGTTCATTATTTGTCAGAAGCATTTATACAGACTTATGAGCTCTTAGTAACCTTGAACATTGACAGCCATGTGTTTTAAATGTGATACACAGTATCAATAAAGTGCAACGGTCATGGGGGAGTGCCCTTTGGCAAGGCATATTTCCTAGCCTAGTACTGGTTTGTTTACCCAGGGATCATGAATAAGTGAACTGTCGCCGTGATATAACTGAAATAATGTTGAAAGTGGCGTAAAACCCTATATATAATAATAATCATTAAAGTGAACATTTCTACCCGTTGTGTAAAAATACAACAAACGCTATGACTAGGGATTAAAGTGAACATTTCTACCCGTTGTGTAAAAATACAACAAACGCTATGACTAGGGGCTTTCTCAAACAAAAAATGGTTTCAATATAAATTTACATTTTGTTATTTTTGCACAAGCAAATTGTTATACTTTTATATATAATGAAGTTACTTTGTGTTATATTTTATACTTAAATTTCTGAATTATGTATACAACTTTATGTATTAAAACTTTACATTGTGTACGTTTACTTTGTATAATGTGCATACTGTTTAGCTTGTTGTGAAACGTATTTAACTGATCCCTGGGCAATCAAGACAAATTGTCCATTTTGAAAAAAACAGAGGGCAGCACAAAACATTTACAAATTTTCATTTCCTGTAAGCTGGGTATGACAATATACGGAGGTATTCAGCACAGCTGAATCCCCCGCATAAAAAGAGACTTATTCAATAAATGTTTTTTCATATAAGGATATTTGCCGTGTTTTTAGCTCACCTGAAGATGAAATGTGTGGTGAGCTATTGGGAGCACTCATTGTCCATCTGTCCAACCATCCGTCTTTTCACATTTTGTGAATTATAGCAGCCAGCTGCTTGGAAAAACTATTCTGTGGAGTACTGGTGTTAGAAAGCTGGGGGAAACATTGGTAGGTGAACAGCTGGCCACCATTTTATAACTTAAATATATTAATAGTTAATAAACGTTGACACCCGCCTCTACTGCAGACAGTTTTGTCACCTCTGTGGTAGACAACATTTGAAAACATTGCTCCAAACCTTTAGTTACTGACTTGTGTAGCTGGACACCACATCTTGATTGGCCGCCTTTAAAGCAATTATCTTATATGACATTTCCTCTGCAGACCACTTTTGATTAATGCCTTTGTAGCTGATAAGCATTGACACCATGCATTGCTACAGACAATTTTGTCACCTGTACAGTAAACAGTGTTTTAAAACATTGCTCCAAACTGTTCATATTGAGAATATTTGCATTAGCCTACAACCACCATAGTGGAGTAGTGGTATAAGAGCATTGGCTTGAGAGCTGGGAGACCAGGGGTGCATCATACAAAAGACCTAAAGAATCATGGTAGTAGTTGAATCCGGGACAAAATGTCCATGGACAAAATGCCATTTGACATAATTATGTCCACGGACAAAATGCCACAATATGAAAAGTGGACAAAATGCCACAGTTTATTTTGGAAACTTTTTATTGGGAATTATAATGTTAAAGCTGAGCACACCACAAGTGGACAAAATAAAGACTGCAAGACTCGCACACTGATCGCACAGGATTTAATCTGTCAGCCACCACAGAAGCACATCAGACGTGCATATAGAGACCTCCAGACTCGCCTATGCCTTTGCCACGATCGCATAGGACGCTGCAAGACCGTGGAGGAGTTCCTTGCTGGGGTTGGACACAACATCCGCTAGATGCCAGCTAACAGGCAGAATGAGGATGATGAGTAGACTAGACATTATAATTTACAATAAAATGTTTTCTAAATAAACTGTGGCATTTTGTCCTCTTTACATTCGAAATAAACTGTGGCATTTTGTCCTCTTTTCATATTGTGGCATTTTGTCCTTGGACATTAATTATGTCCAGTGGCATTTTGTCCGGATACTGTAGTAGTTATATACTTTCCCCCCTTAGACTAGGGGTTGCTGGATAGCATTTTAAAACGGATGTGTCAGGATAATTAAGCTTACCAGCAGTTACCAGTAATGATAATTAATCCAGGAAATTGAGCGATGAGAATGAAATATAGTCAAACTTGTCTTGAGCAGCCACCTTAAGGGGAGAGTAAAAATTTGGCTGCTGTGCATAGTCGTCAGATGTTGATTTGTTGTATGTGGGATAGGGTTTGAACCAGTGATCTGTCATGAATAGTGTTATCTGCTGTGTATAATGCATATTGAAAGGTAACAGCTTTGATGAGATAAATCAAAAGAGGAAGCTGACCTTTTGCACACTATTGTTAGTTGCTGCCATTGTTCTGTGACTGATTAAACCCTTTCCCACATGCAGATGCATTTTGACGCATCTGAAATAGACAACTTTTGAAAACATTCTGGAAAAATGAGAAATTTATTTATTTTTGCATTTAATTGATGCCTTAAATTAATTAATAATTCAATATAACTTTTTCCCACTTTCAGATGTATTTTAACGCTGCAGAGGACTTCTGAACATTTGTGGCAAGAGATTAATAAGTATAATTGCTTATAATGAACACTTGCCACAACGTTTTCAACTCTATTCAATAATTCTATTTATTCAGCTGAGCAATAGAGGACTTATATATCCAGGTCCTCTTGTTTTTACAAAGGATTAGGATAAAGCTTATACCATAATTCTACCATTCCAACGTATTCAATCAGATAAAAAAACAAGTTCCTGAATCATAGAGTTATATGAACAGATTAACTCTTTCCCAAATACTACAATTGTGAAGCAGATGGCTTGAAAACATGTTGACAAAAATGTGAAAACCTCTATAAGCGAAAGTATGCACAATTATTGAATAAAGTTGAAAACATTGTGGCAGAAGGAAAAAATGCTCATCATAAGCAGTTTCTCCCTTTGCCACAAAGATATCGAAGAGGCATCAGAAAATGTCTGTTTGTGGGAAAAGATTAAAAAAAGAAAGCAAGCAACCCGAGTAATATCATAACGCAGCATGCTCTGTGACAGCACATAGCTGTGTTTTTCCATTATGAATGAGAGCCCAGTTTTTACCTATTGATTTTAAATCAAATTACTATCGCGTTATGACGATGGACAATAACATAACAACATTCTGTATCGTGATGCATAATGCCATCTTTTATTAACCCTTTTCCTCAAAAAGACGCTTTCTGATGCCTCTGCAGCAGACGGCTTTTTGTAAACATAGCGACAAAAGAAGAAATTGCTCAAAACGAGCAATTTCTCCTTTTAACACAATGTTTTCCACTTTTAGTCAACTTTATGTTATATATGTATCTATTCATTTATAGAATTTTCCATTTTTTGACAAAATATGTTCAAAGACATCTGCTGCAGATTTGTTGTATGAGGGAAAGGCCATTAATAGTTTACAGAGTTCAAATGTATATTCTGTTATGGAAATATTTAACCCTTTCCCTCATATAGACGCTTTCTGACGCCTCTGCAGCAGACGACTTTTTGAAAACATAGTGACAAAAGAAGAAATTGCACAAAACGTGCAATTTCTCCTTTTGCCACAATGTTTTCCACTTTTTGTCATAGGTTATCCATTCAATTACGGAGATTTTCTATTTTTTGACAAAATACGTTCAAAGGCGTCTGCTGCAGAATTGCCGTATGAGGGAAAGGGTTAAAGAGACACGCATTTTAACCCTCTCCTACAAACAGACACTTTCTGAAGCCTCTGCAGCAAGCGACTTTTCTAATAATTTAGCAGAAGGAGAAATTGCTCATGTTTAGCAATTTATCCTTTTGCCGTGATGTTTTCGACTTTATTAAAAAAATAATTAATCCTTTCAATCATAGAATTTGTTTTCCTTTTTTTGCCCTGATGTTTTCAAATTGGTTTGCTGCAGATTTGTCGTTTGTGGAAAAGGGTTAAAAAGTAAGCGCACTATTGAAACTGAATTGAAAATATTGGAGGGAATAGGAGAAATTACTCATGTTGGACTGTGTTTTTTGTTTAATGTTTTCAAAAGGTTGTCTGCTTATATTAAAATGTGCCAGAAAATGTCTGTTTTGGTTGAAAGCGTTAAATCTGATACAACCAGTTATGTGCAGTCATCAGATCTATTCTAGCATTTGCTACTGCAGCGAAGCTGTGGTTTGTTTTTTATCCTTTCACTCATCCTGTTGCTTTTTGATGCATCTGCAGCAGACAAATTTTGCCACAATATTTTCAACTCTATTTGATGATTAAACTCTCATTATAATATGGACATTTTTTCCTGTTTTTAGCTCATCTTTTTCCGAATAAAAAAAGTCTGGCTATTGTGAAACCCTTGGTGTTGTTGTCCGTGTCGTTATTTTAACCCTGCCTCGTAACTCAAAAAAACGTTCAACCAATGAAACTTGCTACACATGTTCTCTAAAGAACAATATATGCATGCTTTTACCAAGTCACATAAATATGGCTTTAATAATATTTCAGTAAATGCCCCTTCTTCAACTAAGAAAAAAAAGAGACAAACGTTATGCGGTGTTTGCTCTGCGGTGCTCATATAGCCAAAATGATTTCAAAGTCTTCCGCTGCAGATTTGTTGCATGTGGGAACAACCCTTTCCCTCATAAAGACGCTTTCTGACGCCTCTGCAGCAGACAGCTTTTTGAGAACATTGTGACAAAAGAAGAAATTGCTAAAAAAAACGAGCAATTTCTCCTTTTGCCACAATGTTTTCCACTTTTAGTCATAGCATATCCATTCAATTATAGAGATTTTTCTACTTTTTGACAAAATATGGTCAAAGTCGTCTGCTGCAGAATTGTCGTATGAGGGAAAGGGTTAAATGCAGCAGACGGCTTTTTGAAAACATAGTGACAAAAGAAGAAATTGCACAGAACGTGCAATTTCTCCTTTTGTTACAATGTTTTCCACTTTTTAGCTCACCTGAGCTTTGCTCAAGGTGAGTTATTGTGATCGCCTTTTGTCCGGCGTCCGTTGTCCGTCGTGCGTCGTCCGTCAACTTCTTCTCCTCAGTTTAAACCAGTGGGTCAATTTGGATGAAACTTCACAGAAAGCATCCTCTCAATGACCCACCAGAATTCCTTCAAATTTTTGGGATCCATGCAAAATTCTGGTTTCCATGGCAACGAAACCGAAAAAACTTCAAAATTCTTCTTCTCCCGAATTGGCTGGCAGATTTTCAAATAATTTTGTAGAAATGTTCCTTGGGTGACCCTCTATCAGATTCCTTCAAGCCGTGTTGATTGGTCGAAAAACATGGCCGCCAGGGGGGGCGGGGCTATTTTGCCTTATATGGCTATAGTGAAAACTTAAAAAATCTTCTCCTCCGAAAGTGTAAGGCCTATTTTCAAATAATTTTGTAGAAATGTTCCTTGGGTGACCCTCTATCAGATTCCTTCAAGCCATGTTGATTGGTCGAAAAACATGGCCCTCAGGGGGGGCGGGGCTATTTTGCCTTATATGGCTATAGTGCAAACTTAAAAAATCTTCTCCTCCAAAGGTGTCGGGCCGATTTTCAAATAATTTTGTAGAAATGTTCCTTGGGTGATCCTCTATCAGATTCCTTCAAGCCATGTTGATTGGTCAAAAAACATGGCCGCCAGGGGGCGGTGCTATTTTGCCTTTTATGGCTATAATGAAAACTTAAAAAATCTTCTCCTCCATAAGTGTCAGGCCGATTTTCAAATAATTTTGTAGAAATGTTCCTTGGGTGACCCTCTATCAGATTCCTTCAAGCAATGTTGATTGGTCGAAAATCATGGCCGCCAGGGGTAGTGTTGGGCCGATGATCGATTATAATCGAAAGTTGATTGGTTATGCATCACATTGGCGATAATCGATTGCATTTTACCACAATCGATTATCAATCGGTTGACCTTTTTTGCTTAATTTATGCTCGATTAATATTCGCTTCCACAAGGGAGATTACTCTCGCAGTCATGTTTGAAAACTCATGTTTGGAGGGCTAGCATGGCAATACAACAACTTGTGAGGAAAAAAGTGTTTTTTGGCAATAAAATGATATTTATAACCTAGTGAAGACAAGACATTAAGCCGGTATATTTTTTTTATCAAACATAAATAATAAGAAGCATTGCGAACATTGAGGCTTGTTAAATACTTATAGGTTATATTCTATACCTCGACCTTTTCCCCAAAATATATTTTGTATTGTTTTTTGGTTTCTGTTCAATTACAAAGTCATCTATTTCAGAATCGGATAACATTTTAGTTTCAGTGTTACTCCTTGTTTGCAAACAACAATAATGATCCGGTGACAACAGGAGCTTTATCGTAACGCTTTATCTAGAGCGCCTGTCGATTCAGACTTTCATTCGGAACCTTTTCACGTGTTTCGGTCTTTATCATATGTTTAACATGGGACCTGTGAATCGTACAATACTTAAAAAAATACGGGTTATTTTGTACGCGCGTGCGTCCCGATACGGAAATATATTGTACGGTCACATGATTCGAATGAGCGTCTACGATTGGACGTATAAATTAGGTATAGAATAAAATACTGTATGAACCGATTATATAATCGATGTCTAATCGAATGAGGCAAAGCGATTGTAACCAATAATCGATTGTAAAAATGGAACCGATGGCCCAACACTAGCCAGGGGGCGGGGGCTATTTTGCCTTATTATGGCCAAAGTGAAAACTTAAAAAATCTTCAACATCTTCTCCTCAGTAACCAGTGGGTCAATTGGGATGAAACTTCACAGAAAGCATCCTCTTAATGACCTCACCAGAATTCCTTCAAATTTTAGGGATCCATGCAGAATTCTGGTTTCCATGGCAACGAAACGAAAAAAACTTCAAAATTCTTCTTCTCCCAAACTGGTTGGCAGATTTTCAAATAATTTTGTAGAAATGTTCCTTGGATGACCCTCTACCAGATTCCTTCAAGCCATGTTGATTGGTCAAAAAACACGGCCGCCAGGGGGGCGGGGCTATTTTGCCTTATATGGCTAAAGTGAAAACTTAAAAAATCTTCTCCTCCGAAAGTGTCAGGCTGATTTTCAAATGATTTTGTAGAAATGTTCCTTGGGTGACCCTCTATCAGATTCCTTCAAGCCATGTTGATTGGTCGAAAAACATGGCCGCCAGGGGGGGGCGGGGCTATTTTGCCTTATATGGCTATAGTGCAAACTTAAAAAATCTTCTTCTCCAAAAGTGTCAACCCGATTTTCAAATAATTTTGTAGAAATGTTCCTTGGATGACCCACTTTCAGATTCCTTCAAGCCATGTTGATTGGTCAAAAAACATGGCCGCCAGTAGGCAGGGCTATTTTGCATTATATGGCTATAGTGAAAACTTAAAAAATCTTCCCCTCCAAAAGTATCTGGCCGATTTTCAAATAATTTTGTAGAAATGTTCCTAGGGTGACCCTCTATCAGATTCCTTCAAGCCAAGTTGATTGGTCGGAAACTATGGCTGCCAGGGGGCGAGGCTTATATAGCTAAAGTGAAAAAAAAATAAAAAATCAGGTGAGCGATTCAAGGGCCATCATGGCCCTCTTGTTGTCATATGTTATCCATTAAATTATGGAGATTTTTTAGGTTTTGACAAAGTCGTCTGCTGCAGAATTGTCATATGAGGGAAAGGGTTAAGGTTAATGAGATGGAAGTTATCCTTGAATACCAGTCCGATTAGAATCAGCAAACTGTTTGGTTCTATCGCCAACTTCAGGTTCTTGTGTTATTAACCCTTTCCCTCATGCAGC
Source organism: Serripes groenlandicus (assembly GCA_031761405.1). Taxonomy (NCBI): domain Eukaryota; kingdom Metazoa; phylum Mollusca; class Bivalvia; order Cardiida; family Cardiidae; genus Serripes; species Serripes groenlandicus. The sequence continues at coordinate 20,081,040 of JASEVX010000002.1, forward strand.
AGACAACTTTGAACATATTTTGTCCTAAAGTGGAAAATCCCTATAATGGAATGGATAATTAACGTAACCTACGACTAAAAGTGGAAAACATTGTGTCAAAAGGAGAAATTGCTCGTTTTGAGCAATTTCTTCTTTTGTCACTATGTTTTCAAAAAAGCCGTCTGCTGCAGAGGCATCAAAAAGCATCTATATGAGGGAAAGGGTTAATCCTTTCCCACATTATACTCCAAATCTGCAGCAGACAACATTCAAAAACATCTTTGCAAAAATATGGAAAACCACACTGTAAATGAAAGTTTAATTACTGAAAAAGGTTGAAAACACTGTGGCAATTTCTCCTTGTGTTACATTGTTTTAGAAGTCGTCTGTTTTAGAGCCTTCAGAATGCATTTGTAATTCGGAAAGACATAAGAGTAGGCCAAACATGGTCAAGCGGTTTAAGGTTTATCTTATTCCAACATAAAACACCTTAAATCACAGCAAACTCGACCTGGACTTGGAAAACATTAAGTTATAAAGATGGAAACTCCCCATCAATTAAAGACCATGCAATACCTGAATATGTGGCAAAAGGAGAAATTGCTCATTATGAGTTGTCTACTGTGAATGCTCCAGAATGCGTCTGCAAGTTGGAAAAGTAAATCCAGTTTGTAAGGGTCAAAGAGGAGTGACCTTTGGCAAAGCACATTTCCTTTTCAAGTATACTTAAGTTACTAGTCAATTTCCGATCGTGCAGTATGGTAGAGTGGTTAGCATCGGGGATTTTGAACTGGACGTCCTGGGTTCAATCCCCAGTCAAGGTGATCATTGTGGAGTGTTCCTAGCTTAATACTGGTTTGTCTACCCAAGACTCAAGAAAACATGAAGTGTGGCTGCGATGTAACTGAAATAATGTTGAAAACAGCGTTGGTCACAAACAATATCATTAACCATTTCCCTCATATGACAATTCTGCAGCAGACGACTTTCAACACATTCTGTCAAAAAATAGAAAATCTCTATAATTAAATGGATATTTAACCTATGACTTAAAGTGGAAAACATTGTGTCAAAAAGAGAAATTGCTTGTTTTGAGCAATGTCTTCTTTTGTCACTATGTTTTCTAAAAGCTGTCTGCTACAGATGCGTCAGACAGCGTCTATATGAGGGAAAGCGTTAATGATAAAACAGATGGTGCATAATCAAGTGGAATCAGTGGCTGTGATCAAGATATAAGTATAACTTACATAATTCGAGAGCTTGGCTTGAAACAGTTGTAACTAAAAACGTATTTTGAAAACCCTGGTTTAGGGGCAATTTTGACCCCTTTGTAAACAATGCAAATTTAGGTGCCATTGCTCAGAACGAGCAATGGCACCTAAATTTCCATTGTTTACCAAAAAAAAAAGGGTTTAATGTTTATATCAACTTTAAATAGGGAGAGGTGATTATTAAATAGCAATTTTAGTTACAACCGTTTCATGCCAAGCCCTTGAATTATTGTTGAATATGGCATATCAATTAATTAACGCCTAAGAATCATTAAATAGCTTTAGTTTAACTTGTGTTCTTCTAGAAGGATTAGTTTAACTTGTTTACTACTTGAATGCTAATTTCATCTTGTGTTCTTCTAGAAGGCTTAGTTTATTTGTGTTCTTCTGAAACACTTAAGTTCATCTTGTGTTCTTCTAGAAGGCTATGATATATTATCTTGTGTTCTTCTAGAAAGCTTAGCCGAGCCCCGGTAGCTCAGTCGGTATCGACGCGGGCTGTCAATCCAGGGGTCATGAGTTCGAATCCCGGCTCGGCCAACTTTCTTTCTGAGGATTGACAAAAGTCAATGCGACATACGTCATTCGTCTTCCACCCATGGGCTAAGTCTATGTGAAAAAGCAGCCAGTTGCTTGGGAAGATTGTTGTGTGGAGTACTGGTGTGAGAAAACCAGGAAATGCATGAGTAGGTGAACTGGCCGCCGTGATATAACTGAGAAATTGTTAAAAATGGCGTTAAACCCCAATCCATCGATCAATCAATCTAGAAAGCTTAGTTTACCTTGTGTACTACTTGTAGGCATTGTTTAACTTGTTTACTAGTCTTGAATGCTAAGTTTATCTTGTGTACTTATTGAAGGCTCAGTTTGTTTTGTGTACTTCTGAAACACTTAGTTCATCTTGTGTTCTTCTAGAACGCTAAGTTTATCTTGTGTTCTTTTAGAACGCTAAGTTCATCTTGTGTTCTTTTAGAAGGCTATAAAAGTTCATCTTGTGTTCTTTTAGAATGCTAAGTTCATCTTGTGTTCTTCTAGAACGCTAAGTTCATCTTGTGTTCTTCTAGAACGCTAAGTTCATCTTGTGTTCTTTTAGAAGGCTATAAAAGTTTATCTTGTGTTCTTCTCGAGAGCTCAGTTTGACCAAAATGAATGGAATTATTATGGAAATCGAGTGATTATTTCTACTTAAAAGATTAGAAGGACTTCCATGTATAATTCTCACTGTGGTATTAAAAAGGCCAGTTAATTTCCGGATTCGTACCATAATTGACATAATAAGCACCATAATAAGCACCATAATTATTACCTCGATGGATGCAAACATGGTCTGTACATGTGAACAGTGGAGGTTCAATATGCGTTAACCCTTTCCCACATGTATACAAATTCCAGTTTTCCTTAACCCCTTCCCTCATACAACACTTCTGCAGCAGACGATTTGAACATATTTTGTTAAAAAATAGAAAATCTCTATAATTAAATGGATAACCTATGACTAAAAATGGAAAACATTGTGGCAAAATAATGATCTATTTCTACATATGCCACAATGTCTTCAACTCTATTCAAGGATACAATTTCATTTTTCAAGTTTTCCACAAATTGCTTTAACATGATCAACATATTGTGATCATTCACCGTCCAGCGTAAACATATAAACAGTTTCCCCCATTCAGATCTGCTTTCTGATGCCTTATAATACAGCAGATGACTTTTGAAAACATTGTGGCGGTAAGCAAATTCTCTTTTTGCCTTAATGTTTTCAACTTTGTCTATAAATGAAAGAATAATAATGGTTCTTTCATTTATAGACACTCTCCATATTTTCGACGAAATATTTTTAAAGTCGTCTGCCTCAGATTTGTCGCATGGGGGAAAAGATTTAAAGCGTTAACAAATATATGTATAAGATCAATCCATGACCTCTTCATCCGATTTGTCAAGTTTGAATGGATTGCACATTAGAAACCATTAACCCTTTCCCTCATATAGACGCTTTCTGACGCCTCTGCAGCAAACAGCTTTTTGAAAACATAATGACAAAAGAAGAAATTGCTCAAAACGAGCAATTTCTCCGATTGCAACAATGTTTCCACTTTTAGTCATAGGTTATCCATTCAATTTTAGAGATTTGCTATTTTTTGACAAAATATATTCAAAGTTGTCTGCTGCAGAATTGTCATATGAGGGAAAAGGTTAAACCTTTCCTACTTACAAACACATTTTGAAGCATCAGTATACAGCAAGATGACTTTTGAAAAATTGCTCATGATCAGCAATATTGTTTTTTGCCACAATGTTTTCAACTTCAATAATTCTGTTTGTAAACATGTTTCCATATTTTCAACTAAATATTTTCAAAGATGTCTGGTGAAGATTTGTTGTATTTAAGCCATAATACAGTCTTTTTAGCTCACCTGAGCTTTGCTCAAGGTGAGTTATTGTGATCGCCTTTTGTCCGGCGTCCGTCGTGCGTCGTGCGTCGTCCGTCGTGCATCGTCCGTCGTGCGTCAACTTCTTCTCCTCAGTAACCAGTGGGTCAATTTGGATGAAACTTCACAGAAAGCATCCTCTCAATGACCTCACCAGAATTCCTTCAAATTTTTGGGATCCATGCAAAATTCTGGTTTCCATGGCAACGAAACCGAAAAAACTTCAAAATTCTTCTTCTCCCAAACTGGTTGGCAGATTTTCAAATAATTTTGTAGAAATGTTCCTTATAGGATGACCCTCTATCATATTCCTTCAAGCCATGTTGATTGGTCGAAAAACATGGCCGCCAGGGGGGGTGGGGCTATTTTGCCTTATATGGCTATAGTGCAAACTTAAAAAATCTTCTCCTCCAAAAGTGTCAGGCCGATTTTCAATTAATTTTGTAGAAATGTTCCTTGGGTGATCCTCTATCAGATTCCTTCAAGCCATGTTGATTGGTCAAAAAACATGGCCGCCAGGGGGCGGGGCTATTTTGCATTTTATTGCTATAGTGAAAACTTAAAAAAATCTTCTCCTCCATAAGTGTCGGGCCGATTTCCAAATAATTGTGTAGAAATGTTCTTTGGGTGACCCTCTATCAGATTCCTTCAAGCCATGTTGATTGGTCGAAAAACATGGCCGCCAGGGGGCGGGGCTATTTTGCCTTATATGGCCAAAGTGAAAACTTAAAAAATCTTCTCCTCCGAAAGTGTCAGGCTGATTTTCAAATAATTTTGTAGAAATGTTCCTTGGATGACCCTCTATCAGATTCCTTCAAGCCAAGTTGATTGGTCGAAAAACATGGCCGCCAGGGGGGCTGGGCTATTTTGCCTTATATGGCTATAGTTAAAACTTAAAAAATCTTCTTCTCCGAAAGTGTCAGGCCGATTTTCAAATAATTTAGTAGAAATGTTCCTTGAATGACCCACTTTCAGATTCCTTCAAGCCATGTTGATTGGTCAAAAAACATGGCCGCCAGTGGGCAGGGCTATTTTGCACTATATGGCTATAGTGAAAACTTAAACAATCTTCTCCTCCAAAAGTGTCTGGCCGTTTTTCAAATAATTTTGTAGAAATGTTCCTAGGGTGACCCTCTATCAGATTCCTTCAAGCCAAGTTGATTGGTCGGAAACTATGGCTGCCATGGGGCGGGGCTTATATAGGTAAAGTGAAAAAAAAAAAATCAGGTGAGCGATTCCAGGGCCATCATGGCCCTCTTGTTTTATAGTATTTGATAGGACCCGTTTGGGTATTGGACCAGCAACCACACACACCCAAGACAGATGCTCTACCACTAAGCCATTGTTACAGTCAGTCTAAATAAGACTACATAGTTACAATGTACATGTGCGCATCATTCTCAAGAAGTCTCGGAGATCAACATACTTGGTTTCTATTAGGGAAGACTCTTATCAGACCATCTGATGCAGGCAACACTTACAACAACTCTGAAGCAGATGGGTTTGAAATCATTTAGATAAAGTATGGAAAATCTCTAAAAATCTCTAAAAATGAAAGTATAATTATTGAACAGAGTCAAAAGAATAAATTTGCTCATCATGAATCAACTGTGACCATAACTGGCTATTAGCATTGTGGATTTTGAATCGGGCATCCCAGGATAGAACGTGGAGTGTCATCTAAGGCAAGGCACATTTCCTTACCCAGAACTGGTTTGTTTACCCAGGGATCATGACTAATTTAAGTGAACTATGTCGCAGTGATAGAACTGAAATAATGTTGAAAACGGTGTAAAACCCCAATAGAACAAAAAAAAATGCCACAGTGATTTCAAACGTAGTCTACAGCAGATGAATAAAAATGTGTCTAATATATGGGAAAGGGCATAATTTTATGTTTTGGAGGCGTTTTCCTGAAACGTGGTCAAAATAGTCACTTAACCCTTTCGGCGCCAAAGGCGCATTATATGCGACAGCTTGGCTCAGCGCCGAGTAACGCCCCTGGTATAGTTACTGCTGAGCCAAGCTGTCGCATATATGCAACTTCGGCGCCGAACAGGGTTAACAAAAATAAATGAAAAAGGTATAATAAAAATAAAATGTTCATAGACTGTTAATAAAACTGATTTCAAAAAAAATAATTTTGAAATCAGTTACTATTATTTCTGATTTTATTAACCCTTTCTTTCCCCCCCCCCCCTTTTGCCACAATGTTTTCCACTTTCAGTCATGTGTTTTCCATTCAATTATAAAGACTTTCTACCTTTTGACAAAACATGTTCAAAGTCGTCTGTTGCAGATTTGTTCTATGTGGGAAAGGGTTAAAATGCATGAGATGTTATACTTGGATGTATGAGTAGGTGAACTGGCCGCCGTGATATGACTGAGAAATTATTAAAAACGGCGTTAAACCCCAATCAATCAATCTATTATAGCAGGTGATCGATAAAGGGCCATGATGGCCCTCTTGTTTCAATTTGGCGAACGTGTTAGCGAAATACAGTTTTTGTCCAGGGGAGGCCCTGCATGTGGTCAAAAATATCAACAATCCATATAAATGAGGGTATATTTACTGAAAAAAATTGTAAACATTGTGGCAAAAGGAGAAATTGCTCATTTTTATGTCAAAAATACATTACCAGTCATTTATTACCTGATATATACATCTCCTAACCCTTAATTCATCCAGAAAAAGAACTCGCCTAGCGTATCCCTCACGCCCGTGTGATATACACGGTCACCGGCAAATACCGGCGCACGAGGTCAACGTGTCACTTTTAGTTTCCTGGACACACCGACCTACAGGCTTGAATTTATTTTCATTTTTCTAAATTTATTTTCGTTGTCTAGTTAAAGCTTTCGCTTTAACGGGTCAATTCATTCAGTTAAACTTTACATTTACTTCTTGAACTTGAACTTTGTTTATTTATTGTTTGTGTTTAAGTTGTGTTTTTTTGTAGTAACAACTAGCTGAGAGCCGCGGGTGGTTACCCCACCCACTTTTTCAGTTACGAGTCGGGTCTTGAATGACCGTGCATTAATTTTTCAATTAATTTTCAACGGTGAGATTTCCCGATCCGGTAGCGATAATATTGTTTATCGCCTTTGTTGTTGTTTTGTATATTTACATAGACATTTGGAGAATATTTAAAAAATATTTTTTCATTGAATTACGTCCGTAAAAACGAGTAGTGAAATAAAAGAATAGAAAATATTATTTTTTGTTTTTGAACTTCGTAATTTGATTTCGTAATTATACTATGTCACATAATGGTGAACAGAGGCGTGGCTCATGCGGTCATTTAGTGGCCTTGTGGGACACGCACTCTTCCTGCATTGCGTGCACTAAGTGCACAAAGGATTCACCATGTGAGTTCTGTTCGTTATGGTCGGCTTCCGTTTGGAAACAGGCCATATCGAGGAGGACTCACAAAAGCCGTAAGAGTAAAACTGTTCCTTTGAAGAAGAAGGTAAGTATTAGCTCTACGAGCGAAGGGGAATTCGAAGGTTTTTCCCCAACAGACTCCACGACTGGGTTGATTAGACGGAAGGACAGAGCTTTTCAATCTTCAGTCAAGACATACGCCTCTGTAACAGCCACGACGGGACCATCTCGAAGTTCGGAGGAACGTATGATATCGTCTGGTCAAAAACAGACGATTGGTGTTAGTGCTGAACCTTCGGGTGAGGCAATGGGGCATTCTCAGGGAAACCTAACAGAATGGCCCCCTCTTTCACCACACTCAGTTGATAGGCATTCTTCGGAAGCCTACAGCAGAGTTCCAAATTACCCGGTCGGCGGGCAGAATTTGGGGACCGGTGATGGAGCATTACAATTGCCTATCATTGGTCCACAGGGTAATGCTTCCGGGCAAAACCCTTATGACTCCGGGCGACCGGGTACCGGGCAACCGGGTACCGGGCAACCGGGTTCCGGGAAACTGGACAGTCATATTACCTTGGTTAAATCGGGCACCGGGCAACCGGGCACCGGGCAACCAGGCAGTCATTTTGAAATGACGAGACCGGTCACGGGGCAACCAGGCAGTCATTCTGAAATGACTAGACCGGGCACCGGGCTGCATGAAGCGACCGGGCATTCTGCCAGTCAATTCAGCATGACTAATCCATACACCAGAAATGAGAACAGGGGTGATTCATTTCAAGATGAATGGGAGAATCAGCAAGGCAGTCATTCATACATGACTCGACCTGCCACCGGTCAACCAGGTACCGGGCAACCCGGTACCAGGCAACCGGGATCAGTGCGTCTCGATCGGATAGATACACGTTATCATTCTTTCGCAGCACAGCCTGATTATTGGGATATTCAGAACACTGGTTTACCAGGTTTTAATAACCAACCTGCTGACATAGATTACGGAGAGTACATATCGAGAAAATCATTCCGTTCTCCTAGGGGAACAGTGTATTATTCAAGAGATATTACTCCTCCACGTTACCAACCTTCGTTTCGAAGGAGTGATCAGTTCTATGACAGACAGGTTAGTGATGCCTACCGTGATCGTCAAATTCCTGATTATAGGAATTTACGACTCCCGGAAGGACACCTCTCCAAGAGGCAGTCCTTTGAAAGGCAATCCCCCGATCGGAATATTGCTTGTTCCGTTAAGGGGAAGTCGAAAAGATCACATACAGTGAGTTCGGCTCCGATGATTGACTCTGCGCAACCTTTCTCTGCTGCGGATAGAAGGTTGAGTTCACATGATCGTCACCAGCTTATGGATTTATCAGAGAATGAATCCATTTCTGGATCGGAAATTGGTCAACCGGTGGGAAGTCCGGTTATGCACAATACTTCTCGTCGTAGGCCTAGACAATCCTCCACTTCTTCGTCTGACGAAGAAACGGAAAGTCTATTACCTATAGAAGACGAGCCGGCTGCGGATCGTTGGTCCATGCAGCAGGCTATTGAAGAAGTTTTTAGGGTAGTGCCTAGTACGCTCTGCCCTAAGATCGACGCTCCCCCACGTCGTAAAAACCTTTCAAGTTTGGAAGAACATAATGCGGAAATAGGAGGGTCTACAACTCCATTACAGTTACTTCCGCAGGCGAATAACTTGGGAAGGTTATTGGACCAACTGCAGTCCACCAGGTCATTAGACACTGTTGAGTCAGCCTGGTCGGTCCCACTGGCCATCTCTAAGGAATGGGTGTCTCCTAAGACTTATGTAGCTTCGAAGGAGTTCTTTCCCGTTAAAGTACCGGCCTTAGACGGAGATGCGTCCACTTTGGGATTAACTGCACCCACCTCAATCACAGTTAGTGCTAAACTGGTTGAGAGATGGGAGGCCAGAGCGCGTCTGGGAGTCATGGTGGCTTCACATGACGATCATTTCGCCATAGCTCTGGCACTGCTACTTAAAGAGGAGAATGTCTCTAGCAGAGGGGCTAGCAGAATTCTGGAGGCTTTCGATACGGGGAATCGGCACCTGATGGCTCTGAATTTGCAGAACGCCACGGAAATGCTGTCCGCGAGGAGAGATGCGACACTTGTCAAATCATCTTCTCTGCTACAAAATAGCAAGGACAGCTTAAGAGCCGCCCCCTTATCCTCCAATCTTCTCTTTGGTGGAAGGATTGCTGCAGTGACTGTTACTGATTCGTCAGAACAATCTAGACGCCTTTCGGCGAGTGCAGTAAATGCTTTGTCACAGAGTCGTAAATACTCTGCACCGGCGGCTAAATGGACTAATACTAGGAAGCCCCCGGCGAAAAAGCAGAAACAGGAAGTGAAGGCTGTACCGCCTAAACATCCTCCTTCCACGGGCCGGAATTATGCTAAACCGAAGCCCCGTTTCACGGGAGCTAAGCCGAAGCATACTTCCAGGTATGGTACGGCTCCTAGGCCGCAGCCCTAGGGGTACGCACCTCTCTATGACTATCCCGAGGCCGGAGATTGCAGTAGGGGGCCGCCTGTCATTTTTCAGGGAAGAATGGGGGAGTATCACGGAGGATCGTTGGATTTTATCCGTGATACAAGAAGGGTATCTAATTCCCTTCGTTTCCCCCCCTCCCATGACAAGCGTGCCCATCGATCTGTCGTCACGCCATCCGACCATGTCAGAAGTGATTACATCACTTCTGAAAAAGAAAGCCATAGAGAGGGTTCTCAACCCCAATACTCGGGGTTTCTACAGCCGTCTTTTTCTCGTTCCGAAAAAAGACGGTCGGTGGAGACCGGTGATAGATTTGTCAGCCCTGAATCTATTAATACCGGTCGAGAAATTCAAGATGGAGTCGGCCCGCTCCATCAGAATGGCTATTCGGAAGGACGACTGGGCGGTCTCGTTAGACCTACAAGACGCCTATTACCACATTCCGATCGCTTCCTCGTCGAGGAAATACCTTCGGTTTGTGGTAAATGGAGAAGTGTACCAATTCAGGGCACTTCCCTTCGGCCTCAAGTCCGCACCTCGAGTATTCACGAAGATTATAAATGCTGTGGGAGCCTTTCTACGAATGAACGGGCCCCAGCTTCTTCAATACTTCGACGACTGGCTACTCCACAGAGCAGATCGTTTAATTCTCCTTCACGATCTGTCTCTAGCCTGGCGGACCATTCTGCGATTGGGCCTTATTCCCAATACGCAGAAGTCGGACTTAGTTCCGTCAAAGAGGTTTACATTCGTAGGGATGACCTTTCTCACCGACCTAGCGGTGATTCGGGTCCCTTCGGACAGAGTCGATTCTCTTTTCCGGAAGATCAGACTCACTCTGGACCAGGCTATGGTAACAGCCCGGTCCATGCTGTCACTTCTGGGGTCCCTGAGTGCAGCAGCCGACCTAGTCAGTCTAGGCAGGCTCCACATGCGGCCCCTTCAGTATCTTTTTCTGTCCCGGTGGCGTCCGTCTGTGGACTCACTGGAACAGGAGATAGCTCTGACGGATTTCTTCAAGTCACACCTTCGGTGGTGGCTGGATCCGTTAATCTATCTACAAGGGGTGCCCTTGATCACATCACCTCCGGATCTGTACCTTTTTACAGATGCCAGTGCTGTGGGTTGGGGAGCTCATTTAGAGCCACAGGGCCTAACAGCCCAGGGCATGTGGACAGCGGAGGAACGTTGTTTGCACATAAACAACTTAGAATTGAGAGCAGTCCTGCTAGCTCTCAAACAGTTCTCTGCCTCCGTTGCGAACACAACTGTTTTATTGTCGACGGACAATACTACTGTTGTGTCCTACATTCGCAGGCAAGGAGGAACGCACTCCCATCTACTCTTTCTGGAGACATGGAAGTTACTCCTTTGGTGCCAGGCGACGTCGTTAGTAGTCTTAGTAAAACACGTCCCCGGCCATTTGAATGTCTTAGCGGACAGTCTATCCCGCCAAAACAAAGTTCTTCCGGCGGAATGGACACTGAATCAGAGTGTAGTAAACTCTGTATTCATGCGGATCGGGACACCACTGGTGGATCTTTTCGCCACCAGAGTCAACCATCGGCTGCCACTTTATGTGTCACCGATGTACGATCCGGCAGCCTGGGCAGTGGACGCACTGACCCTCGATTGGGACCGTCTATTCGGGTACGCGTTTCCCCCGTTCATTCTGGTCCCGATCGTACTACAAAAGGTTCTTCGTTCTCAACAGTGCAGAATCCTGTTGATAGCGCCATTTTGGCCCCAGAGGTCTTGGTTCAACGACCTCCTGGCCTGCCTGTCGGCACAACCAGTACGTCTTCCTCTTCAAGACGACCTTCTGTTTCAGCAACCGGGGCGGCATCTTCATACCAACCCGGCAATGCTTCATCTTCACGCTTGGACATTATCAAGCGATCGATCCGAGAGAGAAACTTTTCTCAAAAAGTTGCCTCTCGCATCGCTCAATCCAGAAGACGATCCACTAGAATCGTCTATGATTCCAAGTGGACAGTCTTCTCAGATTGGTGTCATGCTAGGTCGATCAATCCTGAGTGTCCCTCTGTAGCTAGGATTGCCGATTTCTTTCTTTTTCTTTTTGAAGATAAAGATCTAGCTGTTAGCACAATAAAAGGTTATCGTTCAATGCTTTCGAATACGCTTAAGTTCAAAGGGGGAGAGAGTATTGGTGCTAATCCATTTCTCTCGGAACTTATGCGATCATTCGAACTAGATAAACCCGTTTGTAGGAGTTTAACTCCAAAATGGGATTTATCTTGCGTTCTTTGGTCTCTTACAAAGGCGCCGTACGAACCTCTGTCTTCTGCTTCGTTAAAATTTTTAACTTACAAAACTGTCTTTCTTCTTGCCTTTGCGACCGCGCGTCGTAGAAGTGAGTTACATGCGCTTTCAGTAGAAACCGGCTTTATCAGATTCAATGAATCTGATGGCTCGTTCACTCTGCTTTGTCAGTCAGGTTTTTTAGCCAAGAACCAGTTACCTTCGGTCCTTCCTAAACCAATCACGGTTCCCAGTCTTTCTGCGAGCTGTGGTCCGTTGGATGCCGACAGACTTCTATGTCCCGTTAGAGCTCTTAAGCTTTACCTTAAGAGAGTTAAAGGGACAAGGGGCAGTAGGAAGAGGTTGTTTCTCCCTCTGATAGGATGTAAGGATATCTCAGCGGCTTCTATTTCCCGCTGGATATCCTGTACAATTAAATTAGCCTACACTAATCTTTCAGTTCGCGATCTTTCGTTTTTACGGATTCGTCCACATGAAATTAGAGCACTCTCCGCTAGTTGGGCCTTTTCCAACAATGTGCCTTTAGAGGATATTCTTCGTGCCGCGGTATGGAAATCTCAATCGACTTTTTCAAATTTCTACCTGCGATCTATGTCTAAGCAAACTGAAAATCTTCACTCTCTGGGGCCACTGGTGGCGTCTCAGCGAGTTATATGCTAAATTACATATTAGACACAACAATAAAGTACTTAACGATTGAAATTTATCAATCCATTCTCCTACTT